>JAJPGS010002053.1:7500-29616 GCA_028654335.1 Alnus rubra | reverse complement strand
GCTAACAGATATGAGATTAAAAGAGAAAAATGGAACATATAGAACATTTGTGAGAATGAGTGTAGAAGATAATCTCACGGTACCAATGTGTGTAACCGGAACAAAATTTCCATTTGGTAGTTTAACCATTTGGAAACAGAAGCAATAACAGTAGTAAAAAGTGAGAAAGAACATATCATATGATCCGTAGCTCCTGTATCTAAGATCCAGGAGCAAGGATTTGATGTTGAGGCTTTTTGAAAGAAGTCATGGAGGAGAAAACAGAATGAAGAAAGTTAGGAGCAGTGTTGGGCATAAAAGGGCTACCTGACATGTTGGCAACAAGATGATTCTGGAATTGGCCTACTTGATTGGCATAACTGACTTCAGAAGAAGGTGTGATGAGAGCCATGAGCTTTTGACATTGCTCTTGAGTAAATGGCAATGAAGATGAAGCTTGATTTCCGGAAGTTTCAAAAAATTCTGAAACTTGATTAGCAGAGGATTCAACAGCATTTTTCCTTTATTAAATTTGAAACCAGGAGGAAAGCCATGCAACCTGTAGCACTTCTCCATGGTATGACCAGATACCCCGCAATGACTACAAACAGGACGGTCTTTGCGGAAGGAATTGTTCTTGACAGGACGATTTCTTGGTGTTGCAGAAGTATCAGAAGCAACAGATTTTGTGAACAAAGCAGCAGAATTATTGTTACTAGAACCAATAGCAATAGAAATTTCTTTCTGCCTCTTCTTGAATAACTAGGGAAAAAACTATGTTGATTGGTGGAAGAGGATTGAGCATCAAGATTTGACCTCGAGTATGAGCATAGGATTCATTCAAGCCCATCAAGAACTGCATGACATGCTCTTGTTGCTGATATTCATTATGAACTTTCATAGTACCGCATGTGCACGGTGGTAAAGGTTTATAGTGAATCAACTCATCCCATAACCCTTTTAAAATAGTGAAATAATTGCTCACTGAAAGGTTTTCTTGTCTTAAGTCTGAAATAGACTTCAGAATTTGAAAGATTCTAGGACCATTTTGTTGTGAAAAACGATCTTTAAGATCATTCCACATTGCCTCAGCGGTATCAACACATATGATACTGATAGAAATTTCTTTGGAAACAGAATTAATAATCCAAGAAAGTACCATATTGTTGCATCGCATCCATGGCAGAAATTCTGGGCTGGCAGGATCAGGTTTGGGCAAACCTCCATTGATGAAAAGAACCTTGTTCTTCGCAGTCAGTGCCATGAGCATGGATCGACTCCATGTGTAATAATTCTCAGTTAGCAACTGAGAAACCAGAGGATTTCCTGGATTATCACCATTGTGAAGAAACAATGGATTCAAACAATCCATTGCCGAAGAAGAAGAACCTAGGGTTAGGTTTTCCATTGGAGAATTCAATTGAGAAGAAGAATAATTGAAGAAAAAAAAAATTGCAGAAAAGGAACGATTTTAATTGTGGAAAGAAAACAAGAATCAAAAATTGAGAATTGCTCTGATACCATATTGGATTTCTGATACTGAATGATCAATGAAGAATAGAAGTATGAACAATGAGAAGAAGAGAAACTGTGGGAAATGTATTCCGTAAATTTGTATTGATCAAGATAAGATTACAACTCACTGTTTCAGTACTTATACTGAATTATAAAGCAGTAAAACAGAGTAAACTAACCTACATATATAACTAAGAAAACAGAAATAACCAACACGTGTAAAATACAATCTAATAGTAGATGCACCATTTATTATTCTTATTAACTGCACCAGCCCTATAAGCGAGTTGATCCGTTTATACTAAACTCTAACTCTATAATTTTGTGTTGTATTTAGGTCATATTTGCGAGTTATGTAAAAAATTGCAAACCCTAGTTAACCTTACAACCACCCCTTTTCCACACTCACTTGCCTAGCTTTCCCCCAAATTTTCCCATGAGATATAAAAAACTGTTTGTTTTATCTTAGAGACAGAGAGCTGGAGGGAAAGAATCTGTGAGAGAGAATGAGGAGGAAAGGGAGAGGTTTTTATTGGAAAAACTTCAATTTTACCGTATGAAGTTGTCAGTAATTTGCAATTCACTCACCGATGTTTCAATTTTGTCCCATAAAATTGAAAAGTACTTTTGGAAAGGATCTCTTTACGTATGTTGCTTGCTCTTCTGATCCGGTTGGGTTTGTACTATAGAAGTGCCCACCTCTTTTACCATGCATGTGGTTGGAGGTGTGTGAGAGAAAGGGAGAGAGGTTTTGGGCACGACCAAGTTTTGGACTTGCCGGTTCTGTGGGTCAATTCCGGTGTAGAGGATGACTGGTTTGCCGGTGGGGAACCGTTGAATAAGGGCATACGGTGGTTAGTTTCAGAGATGACAATGACATGGACATTTTACACAAAACACTACGTTTAAATAAGGGCATTTTCGATAAATCTGGACCAAAAATCACATGGGCCGCGCACATGTACGACTTCCGTCACTTGAGATGGTAAATTTGGACGGAATGGGGTACATTGAATTTATTTTCAACTTTATTGGTTGCAATTGACGAAATTAAAACATTGGTGGATGAATTGCAAATTGCTAACAACTTCATCGGAATAAATTGAAGTTTTTTATTTGTTTATAGGAGGAGAATGGAATAATAAATAAATAAATAAAAAATAGAGCCTTCATATACAAAGGATCACTGTAACATTTTGTTTAAAATGATGGATAAGAAAGAATTGGGTGTGGGCTGATTTTAAGACGTGGTTGTTCAAAATTTGAAGAAAAATGGTGTTTGAAGGACCAGACATGGATGCTCTTACAAGCCTTATGTGCTAAGACTGAAAAAAAAGTAAAGGTCTTATACATGGTTGTTAAAGCAAGCACTAGCATTTACCAACAATATTCGAATGAAAAATATTTCATTCAAAAATATGTTATTACCCCTCAGTAGGGTCTCTCCCCATGGTAGGGTCTCCTCGCCATGGTTAGCCATAGGTCTCTACTGTCGGCCATGGAAACCCACCCGAGGTCGTAGAGGCCGTAGGACCCCCAGCCCTCTCCATGACCTGTGTGAGGGGTGGTCTCAGAGGTTTAGTGTAAAACTCCATTTATAAACACATCAATTAAAATGTAAAACTAAATATAATGATGATAAAAATCTAGTAAAAATATGTGGTACAAATTAGTACCTAAAGAGGAATACTTAGACAAATGATTATTGGAACAATTAAGGCATTAAAGTTAAAAATATGATTCCTAAAAATGAAAAAAAAAAAAAAACTGAAATTGGATGGAAGAACAGTAAATTTTTATAGCCCGAAAACGACACTCAACGAACTTTTCTCCAAGGCCATGACAAGCGCTTCAAAGAGAGCTTTTCAGGTTGGAGAGATAATTGAGGGGGACTTTTACCCCCTTTTTAATAAAAAAAAAAATCAATTTTATTAATAAAAAATTAAAAAAAAAAACAAAAAACAAAACAAGAAAAAAATACACGTTTTGAAATAAAATTAAATTTTTTATTAAAAAGGGGTGAGGGGGACGGTTAAAAGTCCTCCCTCGATCATTTCTCTTCAGGTTGTGGTCATATGCACAATTCTAGAACTCGTAGTAAAATGTATGCCCGTTTTAATGCACGATGTTGTCCCTAATATGCATACTTGGGAACCTTGTTCGAATGAACTCAGTCCCGTTCAAACGGGACAAGAATTAAAGCAGTGCAGGACGTGTAACGTATTAAGTGAGGTTCATTCGACGAGATGGTTTGGTAGTGCTAGATATAGGTCTAAGGTCATGATATGAGCTATAAAAAAGGAGTTTTAGAGTTCAGTTCATTTTGAACCACCCCTATTCCTCCGGACCGCATGAAGAGAGAAAGAGAGTGAGGGGGAGAGAATATGAGATCTTCGAGTATTCTTTGAGTATAGATGTGTGGATAAGCGTCAAGGGTCAGAACCTAAGGTTTTTTTTCTCTTAGCTTTCATGAAGTTTATGTGATTTATTGTGCCATGGTTTGTTATTTTGTAGGGAATATGATTGCAAAAATACGTGTGCAACGGAAAATAAAATTTTCATGCCAAATCACACTTTAAGAAGAATGGGTAAAAAACTATGCTATTTAAAATTAAACTATAAAACAATAATACTAACTTGAAGATCACAACTATTCCTTGGCTTTTGGGCAAAAAATTTATTTCTTGCTCCTCCAAAGAACATGTGTAGTCTCAAGAATTACGAGACCTTTGGATTTTCTCACCAATGATTAATAATAACCGAGAGTGCATGTGGGCTCTCTCAACTTGCTCTTAAAAATTTTCAGTTATTCTCAAGAGTTAATTCAAGAATATTAGTTCTTCGTAAAAACTAAATAAGTGTTGTAATTAGTTATTTTGCAATAGCTACATACTTCTTTATGTATAGGCTTAGGAGTGGGCGGCTAGGGTAGGAAAACACTAGCCTCCACCTCCTCCATAAGTGATGCATAGGGCAAGGAATTGCTTCCTGGCCCATGCGTCCACTACATGGCTCTTGGGCTTGGGTTTTTATCTAACCCAATCTCCATCTCTTGTTTCTTTTCTGCACAGTTTTTCTTTAATCCATATTTTAATAAATAAAACAATAGCCTAAATAAGAAGTCTGACTTGGTTAAATTACATTAGCTTGATGAGGGACCTAAAAGGAAAAAATAAACTAGCTTAATAGGCTGTGCTCAGTTATCTCTATAACTGTCACCAGGCTTCTATTTATTATATTTATTCAACTAAAGAAATGTATTGCACTATAGTATTTTTTTTTTATTAAATCATTAATCCATTAGACTTACTTAATATTGACTTTTGATTCCTCCATAAAATTTTTCGTAGTAGAATTAAGGCCAAAGAGATTGACACTTAATTCTCTACCTTTTTATCCTCGAATCATTGATTTTATTTATTATTCTCATACTTGTGAAAGACTTATCACATGTACATAGTATTTCGGTAATCCATACCAAAATGCTCTGGCTAGAAACTGAAAATAATCCAATCTATACAATCTATGTCAAGGGTAAATTTCTTATACTTTGAATAAAGGACTTGGATTCCTTTTTCAGAAAAGCTTTCTTACAATGCTACATGTAATCACTAATGCACCGAGAATGTTGACCATAACAAAATAGTCACTCATAAAATGCATCAAATGATCTATACTTCACATATGAGTACACAATCCTCTCAGAATTTAGAATTAATATAATAAGAAGTTTTGAGAGTTACAGTTGTTCCCATTTATATTATTTTTGTGGGAAAACAAATCTCATAGTCCGTTCAGTGCATAACACTACGCATCAACCCCAAGCCTCCAACTTTGCTTGATCAAGGTAATCATCAATATTTGATGTGTAAAACTCTTCGCAAATGGAATGCCCAATTCCATTATTGACTACGAATTATTAAGGTTTAACATTACAAGGTTTATGGATTAAGACTTTGTGTGATAACCCTGTTCCTCACACCATATACCATATTCAATGTAACCCAATGGCATTTCACATGCATAATATACATAATTATAATAAGCATGCAAAAGATCATATGTCATATGCTCAAATAAATAGATCACTGAATAACATATTTAAGTCATTACAAACTTGGATGTCAATCGTACATTTGGGATTTAGGGGTATAATCCCAACAATTTTTTGAGTTAATGATGTGTGAGTGTGTGAAGATAATGGTGATATTTTGATTGATGGGTGGACGAGAAGGGCTCTTCCATTAACAAAGCTCAAAGCTTTCTTGAAAAACTTGAATATTTAAAGAAAGCAAGTATAAAACGGAGTTGGAGAGCAAGGTATGAGAGTTGGGTAGCTAGTTGGCTATGTCGATCTAGACTTTTTTTTAATAAATATTTAAATTTCATTTATTAATCATAAAGCAAATCGTTTTAACAAACAATATCATAAATATGTTTAATGACAATCTTCGCTAAACCATGTGTAGCGGAATTTGCCTTCCGACATATATGGCTAATCTGCCAGCTAGACTTTTTTTAATAAATAGGTGGGTTTGTTGGAAAAAATGGGGAGATAAGGAATAAATGTTGAATCTTTAGTTGGAACATAAAAGTTGTGATTTTGGAGTTGAAAATGCTGAGACGTGTCATTAATTTGTAATTTTTTTGAGTAATGCTATAAATTACATTTTTATTCTACAATTATTCCACAATGCTGATGTGGCAATCCCAACTAACTATTGGATTATTATTTTTAACAAATACTTATCCAAAATTGGTTGAGATTACAAGTCAGTATTATAAAATAAAAAAGTGATTTCTAGCATCACTTAAAAAGTTTACTTAAAAAAGGTAAAAATAGTCATATACCAATTATAGGTCTACTCTAAATTTATTGCAAAAAAAAAAAGAAAGAAAAAACTGAAATTCTTATAAGATAAGGTAAGTTTTTGTACCAGCCGAACTAGATATAAGAGTGGCATTTTAGTATAACCGCTTCTCTCTCTTTCTTTAGAGAGAGAAGCTCTCAACCTCAGTGTTGATTTTCTACCTCTATTGTAAGGTCTTGCCTCTACCTTGCATGTGCGATATTGCTGGGGGAAGAGGGATCTCTTCCCTCCCTCTTTCCCTCTCGTTTCCCCCGATTATTTCGGGTCTTTTCCCCTTCTACTACAGGTCCAGCTGGTTTTTCGTCTCTGCCAGTCGCCTTCTCCTCCTCACCGTTCGCCAATCGAGATGGGTTTGGTTCTCATATCTAGTTTCAAAGCTAGATATACTTTCCTCATTCACTCCTAGCCTCCTATGCGCCCTCTCATCGTCTTCTCCAGCACTTCAGCTTCCCGCCAATCTCAACCATCTGGTGTCCATGCCCCCGTGCGTGGATCTAGGGTGCGAAAATTATCCGATTACCAACTATCAAAACCTATCGACCGCCACCGAACTGCTTACCATTTATCATATATTTAAAAATTTGAAAATCGAAATAAATTTAATTTTCGAAATTATAGTCAGTCGGTAATCGGTGGAAATTTATTTTTGTCGGTTATTGACCCGAATCGACTCAACCAATATTTCAAAAGGGCGTTGTTTTGGTACTTTATATAGTCATTTTCCCCCCAGTCCCCCTGCTCACACTTCACAAAACATCTGCTGCCCTTTGCTTCCGCAAGCCTCCACTGCACTGTCCACATGTACCACAAGGTCCACCGTCCGCGATGTCACGTCTGGTCTGTGCAGCAAGAAGCCAAGAACTAAGAAGATCGTGATTCATGAGGACCACGAGCCAATCCTGTTGAATTGGTACCTGGGTTTATTTTTTTTTCTTTGATTTATATATATTGTGATTTGTGGCTCAGATCTGCTGATGATTTATAGTCGGTCATTTTCATTCTCTCTAGATGGGGTTTTGCACCATTGCTTGTTCAGCAAAATAGGTGTAAATGGGGTTCTTGATTTGTGGTCAAGGGTTTTGAATTTCTGGTGGGGACTAGGTATCTCAGTTGTGGGTTTGATTATTATTTGAGTATGAGTCTGAGAGTTTTGGGTTATTAGGTTTGTTGGAAACTTGGAATTTTAAGCTATAATCTTGTTGTAATCTTGTTGACTTAATGATTGAATTACTGATTTATTCGATTACTCATAATTAACCAAAAATTTCGAAAATGTTTCTTATCGGAATAAAGTCGGGTAATTACCCGACTTTAACGACAATTTCAGTCGAGAGTCGGAAACACCATTTCCGACACTGATATACCCGACACCCACCCATACGTGGATCACACACGCCGGAACTCCACCAGCCTATAGATCCTCAGTCTCACCCACCGCAGACGATGTTGTGTTTTGGGATTTTTTGGTTGTTTTATTGTTTGTTTCTCTGTATCCTATCATTTTTTTAGGGAAAACTTCACTTATAGCCTCTGATTTTTTATCATTTTTGAAAAAAATGAACTTAAACTTTTAAAAGTTTCAATTTAGGCTATCCATCTTTTAATTTTTTTTTCAATTTAAATCATCAGTTAGAATTTTTGTTAAATCCTATCAAAATTTCCAAATACCCATATATTTATTTATTTTAAAAAAATTATAAATTTTTTCAAAGATTCAGGCATAGATATTTTTGCAAAATCTGTTAAATTCTAAGCAACACCTAAAATCATAGCAATTTTTACCTTTTTTTTTTTTTTTTTTTTTCCATAAAAAAGGAGGGGTATTTTTAAGAATTTTAATAGGATTTAATGAAAAATTCTAATGGAGAGTTGACATTGAAAAAAATTAAAATATGGATACAGTAAATTGACACTTCTTATAGTTATAGTACATTTTTTTGAAAGTGATGAAAGATCAGGGATTCAGGGGTTATAAGTGAAGTTTTTTTTTTTTTTTTTTTTTTTTTTTTTTTTTTTTGTGAATTACTTTCTCATTGGTTTTATGTGGTTTGATCCAATGTTGGAGACTTTTATAGCCGGTGTACGTTATTCCTCAAAAGATCCATTCTGGTTTTTAGCAGTATCTCTCTTGCAACAACTATTTCACTCTAGTTGTTGCCTTTACCTGTTGAGGCTCTTTATTGAGTCTTTTTGCCATTTGTCATTGCCTTGTGTGGCCTTTAGAAATAACCGGCTTATTTATGGTTCTTTTGAAATCATAAATAAAATCATTGCCTATTGTTTGTGCTTTTTTTGTATTGTCTTTTCTCTTTGAGCTTTGTTGTTAGGGTGCCCACTTCTTTATGGTTATTCGATCCCATATAGCCATTAGTCATTTTGCCACATTTGAATAAAAAAAAAAAACTGAAAAAAAAGGAAAAAAAGAAGAAATGAGTGGCCTTTTGGTAACTGCATCATATCCAAACTCAAACCGACGAAAAGAGTGGCCTTTTGCGTGTCCGACAGCCTCGAGCCCAAGTAGTTGTCCGCGTTGTTGGTTTGCCCGTCCAGGCACAGAGCCTTACGAGAGAGAGAAAGGGAGGGTATGGGTGGAGGAGGGAGGAGGAGAACGTTGGTGGGGTTGGCTTTGGCAATGTTTTGGGAATTGCAGTTTACTTTAGGCTTTGGAGCATCGATTATTCTATTTTCCGATGACAATGAACTCTTAAGGTTTGGCTCCCTTCTCTCTCTTCCTTCAATTTCAGTTCGTAATCTCTTTTTCTCTTATGATTTTTCAAATTGTCATTTAAACGAGGTTTCTGTCTGTCTGTTATTCAAATCTTGTAGGAGACAGTTCGATCTTGCTAGCAAGGAAGCAATGGATGAATCTGCTGAATGGAGGCTTAAATATGACGAACAAGCAGAGAGCGCTAACAAGTGTGTGAAGGAGCTTCAAGAGGTGTACTCTTTAGCTTCTTCTTCTTTTTCTTCTTTGTTAACTGAATAATATTGAATTCATTCTTATGTGGGTTTTTTGTTTTTAGCTAAATCCATGGGGCTTTTCGTTCAGTTGTTGTGCTTTGGGCTTGTTGGATGCAGACTTATAGATTTTTATTTATATCTATGTGATTTAGCCATATCAAGCCATGGGATTTTTTGAAGCACATGTAAATCGATAATGATAATGCTGCTGTCATGAACTTGTATCATCTACTATGAATCATTTCCATCACAGATAACCTTGCAAAGTTTTTAGTTTATTTATTTTCATATTTATGAATTGCAGTAATAATTGATACGTTCTGCCTTCATTTTTTGTGGAAACTCATTTTCCTTGCTTAGCCTTGTAGTGTTCTATACTAAAGGTTCCTAAACCAAGTCTAGAGAAAAGCTGTACTGTGGGGCTGATGATAGTTTTGCTGTTGCAAATTTCAGCTTATAAACTGTAACAGTGAGTTGGTGACATTGCATGGTTAGAGTCCTGTGGATGACTGAGCAAATGTGGAGTATGAAATTGACCTGTAATTCTTCATTCAGAAAACCATATTTTTTTGTCAAACCAAAAATCTTTCTACTTTGATCTTTGGCTTCATGAATTGGAAGTGGGACTGGGCCAAACTTTGGAAGGGATCTACTAGAGACTCGTAGGCAATGCCCTGCACCAGATGATCTAGTTACTTTTTCTGGTGAATTGTGTTGGTTGTAATACCACAAAGTTGGGCTCTGGTCTCTTTGTATGGATATCATCTCCATTCATCCCCTTGGATCATTTCCAACATGGTTCCCAGAAATGGCTTGTTAAGAAAAAAGAGAATTTGTATGTGTATAATGCACATAGAGGTGGTGGACTGAATGCTTTGAACTATCATTTAGATAAATCTTCTAAAAGGAAAGAGTTTGTGGAAAATTAAAGTGCCGCAAGGTTGCTCTTGGAGTTGGAGGAAGATCATGAAGATGAGAGAATCAGCTAAAAACTTCATACAATTTAACTGGGGAATGGGAAAGATATTTACTTATGGTGGGATAGGTGGCACCCCGAATGGAGTGTTATATGAAAGATATAGATTTAGAATGGTGTATGAAGCAGTGTGTAAGAGTAATGCTAAGTTGGAGAGTATGATAAAAAATAAAGATTGGAGTTGGTCCCCGGCTTGGTCTGAAAAGTGGTGGAATTCAAAGCAAATTGGCTTTGGTTCCCTTTGGAGATGTTGATATACTGAGATGGGTTGTTTCTAAGAATGGTATGTATTTGTGTGATGAAATGTGGGAAGCTATTATAACGAAATCTAATGAAGTGTCGTGGTGGAAAATTGTTTGGAACTTCATATTAATTCCTTGGCATGGATTTATTTTGTGGCTAGCTCTCAGAAACAGTTTAATGATGGGAGATCATTTATTGAGTTGGGGATTCAAGGAGATGTTCTTTGTCCTTTCTGTCAAGGATGTATAGAGAGCAGGGAGCATTTGTACTTTCAGTGTGGCTTCAGTTGTAGAATTTGGAGGGTAGCCCTTCAGAAATGCTTAATAGAGAATCCAAAAATTGAATAGGAAGATGTGATTGAATGGAGAGTTAAGAAGCTTAAGGGAAAAAGTCTGAAATCTTCCTTGTGTAAACAGGCTTTGGGTGCGGTTGTTTTCATGTATGGTGGCAACGAAATGATTTAAAACACAGGAATGCAGCAGAACAGAGGAACATTGGGAAATCAGAATCAGGATGATGGGTATTGGGTATTGGGAGATTTAAGACAACATTGGAACATATGGAGCTTTGCAGCGAGGGATTCAAGATAAGGTTCTTTATAGATAAGAGCAGAGACAGAGTTTGTGTTTGGTTGGCTTGTATAGATGGTGGTATATGGTAGATTGTAGATGCTGCATACTAACGTCCTGCAAAATTTTACTTGAAGTAGGACTTTGTTTCAGTGGAGAACTGGATATAGAGACTCCAGGTGTTCTTGTCTTGTTTGTAATAGATGTTAGTATATAGTTGATGCTGATTCTGCAGATGCTGTATATTAATGTCTTTCAGTAGTCAGATGTAGTAGAAAGAGCGTTAGTTGCAGTTTGTGGTTTAGAGTTGTAACTCTGCAAATATGGTCTTGTTTGCTGTGAATTCTGCAGCAGATGTGATCCGGTTTGCTTGAGTCTTGTATTGTGTTTGTTGTTTAGTAAATGAAGGTTATTCATCCAAAATATATATATCATTTAGATGAATCAATATATAGCAGTTGAAATAGTTGACAGATATTTGCTTTAGCCATGTACTTGGCAGTTTTTGTTTTAAGGAACCCCCATACATGTTTAGAATTATTAAACTTCTCTCTTTCCTATTCTGTACATGTCCTCCCTTTTAAGAAGTAATTAGAGGTCTAATTTGAGCCTCTCTTTCTTTGAGTTGAATAAGTATGTAACCCATTGACAGATTAAGGAGTCTTTCGAAAACAAGGTGGAAGATGCTGTTAACATTAACGAGAAATGGGCAATGCTACAAAAGGTGACTCTTTACTTCCATATCATCATGATTTCTCATGCATTTTCCTTATCTTTTTCTTTTTTCCTCTTTCCCTCAATGTTTTATTTGACATGTTTTAGGATGCCTTCCCTTTTTGCATCACGGGAAACTCCAAATTCAACAGTTAATAACAACTAAGCTAAAAATTGCTAACAAATTAGTATCAAATACAGTGCTTGAGATAAATTGAACTTTTATTATATACCCTAAAAACTGTGTCAAAAGCAATTGAAGATATTTCTTCCAAAAGGCCAGTAGAAAAAATTTACATCAAACATTCTTTTTAACATGTTTTTACTTCATTAATCATGGAAGACAATGGAGTTCCACTATAGGAAGAATAACTTAAAAATGATTCCACTTGAGTATATTTTCTTTTTCTCACAAGTTTGAACTTTATCAGGAAAATACGGCCTTGCTCGAAAGGGTGGAAACCTTGAGACAGGAGCTTGAGGATGTAAAGTTAAAGTGCAACTTGCATAAGATTTCTTGATCACCAATAATTTGATATTGGGAAGACTACTCTTCATATCAAGCTTGCCTTCATGTCTCATTAGCATGTCTCTGAGGGAAGCAGTGTTTCCTGAGGAAAATTTTCAAGTGACTTTGCAGCTTTCTTCTCAGTTAATCAACCGTGGGAAATATATCTATATATATTATGAGATACATGGTTCCTTTGAGCCATCGTGTAGAATGCTTAGGACAGTGAGTTTTTCCACTAGGAGGTACTTAAAGAATGGCGACTCTGTTCTTCTCATCTTTTCATCTTCTTAATTGCTGAGGGGGAGGTCTGGTTGGTCTAAGAATACCTGTCTTACCAATGTAATTTCTCTTTAGTCTTTTAGGAGAGGAATCTCTTGTCAATAGGGTTTCTTGAAATTTAGGCGGAAATTTATTTGGTTGCAAAAGATTAAATTTTATATAATTGTCTTCTTGCTGTAATCCTCTTGTTCCTAATAAATGTCGCCCGTTAAGCTGAAACTCCTCTACAGAGAAGTGCTAATGATCACCATTAAATTTGGGATTTTAAAAGCCATGCGAGTGTGGAAGTGAGAGTGTGTAGCATTTCGCTTTTTGAAATTATTGCATGCATAAATCCTCCTCTTCTCTCTCTCTCTCTCTCTCTTTCTCTCATTGCTTTGAAGTTACTCATGCGGTTTCAGAAGACAACGATTATGATGTTAATCATGGTGAACCCTGGTCCTTCATTCACATAATTGTCCTGCCCTTTTTAAGGCAAATGGCTACAGTAGTTAGTTAGGTGGTGGGAGCAGATCATGTCTCTACAGTATCGGATTCTTAGGTTGTAAAATAACAATTATTCCTTAAGAACTGCCTTCAATCTCGGGTAATTGTTGAGCAATCAGGATCAGTAGGGTTAGTTTTTAGTTCATGGAGAAATCTTGTTATCGTCTGCACTAAACTTCGTTGTTTTCAGGTTGGCTCGAGGAGCCAGGGGCTGCAGTAGAATTGCTTCCTCTTGAACCCTACCAAAAGAAAAATAAAAATTATTGATCATAAAATAAAGTAAAATTTCATTTAACCCCATTGATTTTTCATTGCTTTTGCAAGCACTCCCTTAAAGTTGAAAAATTCTCAATTCAGTGTATCAAACTTTTAAAATTTCAATGTCACCCATATTGTTAAGTTTTGGGGTTAAATTGGACAAAATATAGGTGAAATGTCCATTATACTCCTATATTTAAAAATTATTTAATTTTAATAATTAAAATTCTTTAAAAAGAAAAAAACATGGAACTCACAGCTTGGCTGTGGCTTAGTCCGGCATAACTTTTTTCTTTTTAATTTTTAAACAGGGTATTTTAGGCATTTTGACTTCCGTTAAATCCTAACGGATTGGTGAATTGCCAATATTTTAAAGTTGAATATACTAAATTGAGAGTTTTTAAACTTTAGAGGGCGAGTGCAAAGCGATGAAATTTCAAGGGGGTTAAGTGAAGTTTCTCATAAAATAAAGTAGTAATTAGAAAAGAGTAATGTTATTTAGTAAACTATCATATAACTGTGATGATGCGACAGTAAAATTCAGGATGGTTTTTATTTTTTAAAAGTTCTGATTTAATAAATGATTTTCATTGTTTCCATTATCAAGCTGTGTGGCAGTTGTATGACAGTCTACTAAATAGCATTGTTGTGTGGCAGTTGTATGACAGTCTACTAAATAGCATTACCCTTCGTCGCTTTGGCAGTCTGGCTTAGTGTTCATCATCTCTATCAGCTCATCGAACTGAAAAAAACAGAAAACACACAAACCTTAAATGAATTTCTGGTTTTTCCCAAGTGTTTATCGTACAATAGACATGTTGGAACTATGAGTACCTGTTTTACAATTTTTTCGTACTTCTTTGCACACTGATAGAGCCTTGTCTCATCTTCAACGTGGTTGGACATTATCAAACCTACGACGATCTCTGTGTGTGTCTCTCTTTGGGACAGATTGTTGGTGAAGATGACAGGGAATTAAGCTGGACATATATATAGTGGGTTAAGGTCTTAAGGAGCATGTCAATGCATGGGAAGAGATGGCTGCTTTAAGACATCTGATATGGCCGTTATCAAACTGTCCTCTGCAGAGGCAATAGAAAGAAGATAAGAAGACCGTTATCTTCCCCGCCACAACTTCTCCATTACGCATTTAAACATTATCCTCGTGATGAGGATCGGAAGTTCGGAACTCCGTCGTCAAAGCCTTCTCCGATAGAGAGAGATGACTTAATTTGTAACTGCAAAGGCTAACCACAAATTAAGAGAACCATGAGAAGAGAGTAAACCCCTTGCCAGATAAAGGAAAATTTAAAATAAATAATAAATAAATAAATAAACTACATTTTATTAACATTCTTAAACTAAGCTTAGTTAGAAAGAGAAAAAGAAAAAAAAAAATCTTTAAACAAAGGCTTGACTCGATTAATTTTTTCAATTCTTAGAACACTCTTATAAATAAAAATGGGTTCATTTCGTAAAAACTTAAAAAGTATTTTTTTTTTTGGTCTAAAAAAGTAAAAACTGCATTTTGGAAAAACTTGGATTTTAGGCTTTTTCTATATATAAAAGCTTTATTTTCCAACACAATTTCAAACATGCTCTTAGGGATTATGTTGGGAAATTGAGATTTATATCCAGAAAAGCTTTAAAGAAAAAAAAAATTCATTTTCAAAATTTTTAGAGCAAAAAAGTCAAAGAGGTATTTTTTTTTTTGAGTTTTTAACCAGACGAATCTATTTTTTGCTTTACACAGCTTTTTATGTATTTAAAATACTTTTTAAGTTCTTTAACTCAGTTCCAAACAAATTCTTAAGTTATTTTTGGTATGCGGAATGACATTTCATTAAAAAAAAAAGAAAAAAAAAAGAAAAGAAAAACTTTTATTAGAAATAGACAAAAAGGGAATAAAATAGCTTTGATATTAGAGTATATAATAGCTATCTAAGCCTTCCAATAGTCATTCTCTCATGGACAATAAGAATGGCTATTCGAAGGTTATTTCATTTCACATTTTTTTATTTTTTTTCAACAAAAATTATTTATTTTCTTAATAAAATGGTCATCCTTCGTACCAAACATAACTTTAATCTTTTTTTATATTTATTTTTGATAAATCACAGACTTTTTCGAACAAGATCGATGCTTCCATCGACTGTGGAAAGTTGAAACATGCTTGACACGCTTTTGTGGTCAAAGGGGAACCGAAAAGAAAACGGAGAGGCATGAAATTCGTGAATATTATAGATATCGATCATATGAGGCAAAGTAGATGGTTGGAGGTTGCCATTTGTCTTCTTTAACAGAAACCTCGAATTTATGGTAAGATTCTGTAACTTATAATTGCTTTACAACGGTAGTTATCAAAACGATTAACTAATTAAATGATTAGCATTATCCCCTTTATACCAAAGTATAAGCATGAAGAATGTGCTTTCAAAATACAAACCCTAAAAGGGACTTTCACAATTGCTCACGCAAATGCGACTGGGATGATCAAGATCAATTCAAGAATTTGATATGCGTTAAAACCAAATGATTGAAACTGTAAACTCTTTTTGTATCAATGAGAGTAATTCGTGGCAAGCGCTAATACCATTTTGGTTCTTTCTGATAGATTTGACGGTTTTCTATTCCTGCTTCTCTGGCTCGTTACCTGTGGAACTCTTTTGCTCCAAAGAAAATTTCAGATCCAGATCTGGGCCTCATAATATATTGCCTATGTTGAAATTTGTTTCACAATCTATGGTGAGACTCATTATCTGATTGTACAGTTATCTCTTAGATTTCGTAGCTCTTTATGCATTTCTTTGAAGCTAAGAATCTTTCAGGCGACTTATGCACACAAATTCCACAGCGGACAGCTACCATCGGCGCCGTGGCAGTTTTTCCTCTTACTACTTCCATCTTGAGGTTCCTTCAATCCTTCTAGTGCTGTGGAATGGATCATGTTGTTTTTTGGTTATATGTAATTTTGGTTTGCTGTTGTAATGTCATTTTCACTCATCTATTAAAAAAACAAAACCTAAATAAAACAAGATAGGGACTCCAGACTTTCTTGGTTTGATGAAGGTGGTTGGTTAAAAGTTAAGGAACTCTTTTAGTCTGCGTGGTTTGGGGTTGTGACAAATAGTTTGATGAGGTTTAAAAGTGACAAATACTTTTAGGGTAGACACAAAAAACAATAGGTCCAAACCGTTAAAAAGTTTGACGAAATTAATCTATTATATATATGCCACGTCAGCACTAATTATATTGTGACATGACTTACTTATAATAATAATAATAAAATTAGTGAAAAAAAAAAAATAAACACTTTAGTATGATAGATCGAGCTCCGCATCATGGTGCAGTAGCTAGAGTCCTAGCCAGATGGGAAGCCAAAGAATAATGCTCTACATGAGTTGTAGTAGCTAGTAGTAGGTAGTCTAGGTTGGCAGTAGCTCTATGAATTAGTATATATACTATTATGTATTCTTTTCATAGATAAGAGTAGCATAAATAAGGGTTCAGTGTAAGTACGATTAGAAGAGAATTATTAAGTAAAGCTTGTTTGTGATTTGTTTCTGGCCCTTAATGAATTCATTTGTGGTCTCTTAAACCCGAAATGAGTTAATATTATCAATGTATTTCTGTTATTAGCTGTGGGGTTCCATCATAGTCACCACCATGCACTAGAAAGAAAATTTCAGCAAAAATCTTCTCTTAGGATCGATCTTTGCTCTATTACCGTTGCTATTTAATTAGCTAGGGTTTGAAAAAACTTGACTTTTGGTGGATGAAGAGACTGGGAACAGAGGAAACTAACTGCTTGGTGGAAATTCTGGACAGCAACAAGATCAGGATTTATGAGCTCTTCCAATGGGTAGCTAATACTGATGACTAAATCCTTGAAACTATACGATTCTTCACTTGATCAGTTGGGCTTCTCATGTTGGCATTATATATATAAAGTTCTAAATTGTGAAACTGAATACCACTCTAAAAACAGAACCTGACTCGGGCTAAGATGAGGCCGAAAGGCGTAGTCGATGAACAACAGGTAGAGTACATGCTAATTAAAAGCATGGCCTTTCCATCTTCTTTATATACAACTAATCTAATTAATTAACCATTGCATTGTAATTAGCGTAAGGAATTTATCAAACACTATGATGCCATCATGCTATCCAGCGAACTAGGCTTGTCAAACAACAAATTAAATATCACTCAGACTTCTCCCCATTCGGTCATTCACCCATTCAAAATTCAACAACAAATCAACCTAAGGCTCCATTTAATTTATTTCGAAGTAAAATATTTTCAAATTTCAATGAATTCATTTTTTGGCATTCTACTAAAATCAGCCACATTCGGCAAACTTCCAGTGGCGATTCTGGACTCCGGTGGTTGATTCTAGCTACTTCTGGCTGCGGTGGAGAATCATTTGTGACAGAAACTCAAACTCGAAAAATGTTTTACGGAAATAAAATGAGAAACGATTTTACGAAGCCTAAAGAAGTTTTCCTGGTTAATCGAAAATGTTTTCTGTTTGACCAATATATATTTTTGGTCTTACCAAGTACATGAAAATAGAAAAAACCTTTTCCAAAAAAAGGATTTCATCAAACAAATGGAGCCTAAATTTCAACTTCCCTTAATTCATTTATTTTATGAGCTTAATATTTTCATCGAATGATATAATTGCAAATGATAACTTTATTTTTAGAATTGAACATAAACCGCTGATCATCATATACATATATATTTAGTTGTATGAGATCATTCTTTTCCCTTTTTTGCTATATTTTACGTAGTGTTTAGGGTAATAACTTCAGCAAATTATGGGTTAATTAGTATGAAGACAATATGAGTAACACTCCAATTAATTAATTAATTTTTAGGGCGTTACATCATCGTATCCATTCCCCGGTTCAAAATTTGCCCCCGGAAGCTTCGGTCGCTGTTCTGTTGGACCCAGCAACGAGCTAGTGGAACTATGAGTTAATTAACGCTACTTTTTCTCCCATGGATGCAGCAAAGATTTGTAGTGTGGTGCCAAGCCCGTTGAGCCAAGAAGATAAGCTGATCTGGACAGGGTTGAAGAAAGGTTGTTTCACGGTACGAAGTGCTTACCACTTGGAAATGGAAAGGAGGATCCAGGACACAGGAGAGTCATCTAACTCCAGTGAAAATCAGAGTTTCTAGAAGGCCATGTGGAATTGGAAGTGCCCACCTGTTCTGAAAAATTTCCTTTGGAAGTTAGGCAGCAACATCCTAGCGACAAGGGAGAATCTGTTCCAAAAAGGTATTCTCTCTTATCCATTCTGCCCTTCTGCCTTGTGAATACAGAATCAACTTTCCATGCTTTGTGGAGCTGTCCGGCTTTTGTTGCAGTTTGGCAAGATTGTGGGCGCCAGTTGCAGAAAATGGTGATTGAGGAATGTGATGGGCTTCACCTCATAAAGCTATTAAAGGAAAGACTGGACAATGGTGGTTTCCTGGAGCTATATATGTTAGTCTTGCGCTTGCTGTGGTTGCGCAGGAACGAATACGTATCCAAAGGGAGATTCCAACCACCAGCCAGATCATCTTGAAGGTTAAGATCATGGCTGCAGAGTGTGAAGAAACCCCCCAGGAGGATCCTACTGGTCCAGAGGAAATGGCTAATATTCCTTCTAATTGGAGGGCTCCAAGGGCGGGTTGGCTGAAGGCAAACTGGGATGCAGCCCTTAATAATACCTCAAGGAAAATGGGTATTGGGGTAGTTGTGCGAAACGAATCAGGGGAGGTAGTTGCAGCATTGGCTAAAGTTATTCCTTTTGTAGAAGACCCCACGGCAGCTGAAGCTATTGCCGCTTGGCATGCGGTCAATTTGTGTGTGGATAGAGGTTTTCATCAAGTACTAGTGTTGGAGAGGGACTCACAAATTGTAGTTTCTGCGCTCAACCAAACCTCGCCAAGTTGGAGCTCCTATGGACAGTTGTTAGAAGACACAAAAGTGAAGTCCTAGAGCATGCATCGGGTGGAAATCAAATATGTTAGCAGAGGTGTCAATTTTGCAGCTCATAATTTAGCTAGCAAAATGTGCTATTTCATATCTTTTAGATGAATTGTGGATGGAGGAATGTCTTTCCTACATTCAGTCTATTGTACTTGCTGAACAAGTTTCATCTTCCTGATTAATAAAATCATTCTTTCTTAAAAAAAAAACTTTGGTCGGTTTCGATCAATTCTGGTCGATCTACTGGGGTGATCAGTTATTTTCATCAACCATAGTTTCATATAGCCTGACTCTTCATTCATTTTACCAATGACGACTCAACCCTCAGGCAACTTAGGCAGTTGCGTAAGGCCCCAATTAATACTTGTATAATAAAAGTTTTTTCTAAAAAACTATTTTAAGGCTCCAATATGGTAAAAACTTAAAACATAATCTCCATCAATTAATAATTGTACATTAGAGGTTCTTTCCTTTTTATTTTAACTCTAATACTGTAAAAAATAATAATAAATAATCTCTAATTAAGGACCTCAATTATAGTAAAAAAAAATAATAATTTTACAATATTGAGGCCTTAAAAAATCTCTAGACGTGAAAATAATAATATATCGATTATAGACATGTAATCATTCAATTTCTTATGATGTGTACAATTTATGTTCATAATGACGGGACTTTTCATGAGTCCTTGTTTAGAAGTGAACTCAAACTCAAATTTGGATCTTAAATTTCAGAAATGAACGTGCATGGTTAGGGATATTTTGAGTGCTTTTTAAAATTTGTACCGAGCCTAGATTTTAGGGAGAAAAAGAAGAAGGTAAAACTTTAATTTGTTTTACATGACTGAATTCTAAACTTACATAGAAATTTGTACCAAAAACAAAACAATTTCACAACCAAATAATTAATTAAGGCCCCCGATATCATAAGTTTTTCAAATTACATAAATTCTTGGAATTAATTCTTACTTGTTTACTTTCCAATTTTCATATTCATCAATGTCCAACGTGCATAAGGGGTGTAAAATGCACAATATGGGCATCTCCCTTATTCTGCATATGAATTTGCACTTTGCAGCTAGTGAATTTTAGTAACTGCCCGTCTATTTAGGATGGGCTGAATCTGCTCATAATTAACCAAACATGAGCGGACGGATTTTTGTACTAACTGCCTGTGACATTCGCTTTGTATTTTGAATTCTTTTTGGGCTTCTTCTGGGCTTTTTTATTTTTGGTTTTTGTTTTTAAACTATGGGCTTAATCTATAAGGGCTTTTTTTTTTTTTAAAGCTTTTTATGCGGTTTTTTAGATGGGGTTAATCCATTTTTTAAACTAAATACACTTATAAATTGTAAAATAAAATACAAATTGAATTGTAAACATCGGGAAATACAAGTATTTATAAACTGAATTCTAATATGAAAAATACATCTATTTATAAACTTTGGACAGTACAAGTAAAATGAAAAAAAAAATGCAAAATACAAAATACAATTGAATTGAACTGTATTCTCGAGAAAAAAGAAAAAGAAATCCAATGAATTGACTTTAATTGCATTCAAATAATGTCAATTGATGGATAGTGGACACAAAATGTCAATTTAGTGTTTTAATGACATTTCAAACCACCGAGCCAAATTAGGCCAATACTAAGTTATAACGCCCCAAAATCAAAATAATTAAATTTACTTGGCGTATGCCTTCAAACCAATGAACTAGTAATTAATTAACTGAATTCATTACACAATTCTAATTATCATAGCATACCATAACGTAAAGAGGAAATAAATAATCTGAGACAAAGTAAGATATAGCCTTCAACAACATGCATTATGTATCATTAATATAGAATCAGAGCTTCCAAACAAACTTTCTAATAACATTTACAACTAACTTCTGTCTAAATAAACCTGATAATGCAAGTTATTCGTTGAGCATCTTCATTTCAGTGAATTTTTTTACTTTATAGTCTGACAACCTGCTAAACTGCAAAACATCGAGGTGTTCCACCGGTGGAAGAAAGTAATTTTGCATGTCCAACGCTTAGTAAATAAATTATTATAAAACTGGCTTATGTAATGAGCTTTGAGTAGTTAGCTGTTTGTAATCTTCTTATTTATAAAATATTGTTAACATCCTTTGCATTAAATGAGGCTAAAATATGATAAATAATAATAATAATAATAATAATAATAATAATAATAATAATAATATAATAATAATAATAATAATAATAATAATAATAATAATAAATAATAATAATAATAATAATAATAATAATAATAATATAATAATAATAATAATAATAATAATAATAATAATAATATATAATAATAATAATAATAATAATAATAATAATAATAATAATAATAAAATAATAATAATAATAATAATAATAATAATAATAATAATAATAATAATAATAATAATAATAATATAATAATAATAATAATAATATAATAATAATAATAATAATAATAATAATAATAATAATAATAATAATAATAAAATAATAATAATAATAATAATAATAATATAATAATAATAATAATATAATAATAATAATAATAATAATAATAATAATAATATAATAATAATAATAATAATAATAATAATAATAATAATAATAATAATAATAATAATAATAATAATAATAATAATATAATAATAATAATAATAATAATAATAATAATAATAATAATAATAATAATAATAATAATAATAATAATAATAATAATAATAATAATAATAATAATAATATAATAATAATAATAA
>JAJPGS010002053.1:0-5000 GCA_028654335.1 Alnus rubra | reverse complement strand
TATGTCTCTCTCTCTCTCTCTCTCTCTCGCTCTCTCCCTATCTCTCTCTGCCTCTCTCTATATCTCTATGTCTCTCTCTCTACTCTCTCTCTCTCTCTCTCTCTACTCTCTCTATGTCTTTATTTATTAACCCAAATAAATTTAAATAAACAATAACAAAATTAAATTGAAAAAAAATTCTAAATTGAAGTTTTATTTAATTAAATAATTAAATAAAAAATTTATTTAAATGAAAATTCAATTTAGAATTTTTTTTTAAAAAAAAATCGGTTTGACACGTGTATTTTCATACACGTGTCAAACCGATTTTTTTTAATGACTTGCACATCTGACACGCGTCTCACGCGTGTCAAACTGTTTGACACGTGTACGACACTATACACGTGTCAAAATGCACGTGGCAATTTATAATTTTTTTTGTTGTGATATATAGGATGTCTACTCTAGCATGAAGCTTTCAACACTAGCTCGCCTAGCGACACATGTATGTGTTTCATTTCATTAGCTAAACTTGTCGTCATATACTCAATCAATTCACAAAGATACAACCACACATTGTCAAATTATTATTTGTAACTTAATGCAATCAAATCTAACCTTATCCGTTTTGATCAGCACTGAAATGCATGCATGCATGCATGCAGCTGCCCCAACACATCATTCTTTGTCTTCTTTGTCTTCTTGGTAACTGCTTTGAAGCCGCCCTGCCCTGCCATGCACCTCTTATATATATATATATACTTAAGAATAAATAATCCCTCTTATACCATAATTTGTTTTGGAACGAAAGAATATATGTGAATGTAATAGGTTTATTTTTTACGTATATAGTTGTATGATAGTTATCTTTCACCTTGGGCTCACGCCTAGCCTGCTGTTCTGCATTATTTAATTATTCCAATCTCTCCCATCCCTCTATATATATAGACGCTCTCGAAACCGCTCCCAAACCCAATAACAAGAATACGTGCTACATATAATCATTATATATATCCTAAGAAAAATGCACATGAAAATGTTTTTCCTGCTCTTCTTCTTTGCTCTTCCTTTTGTCATGGCCGACTGCAGGTTGGTTTCTACAAACCCACCTGTCCACAAGCAGAATCAATTGTACGACAACTCGACAAGTGGTGCAAAATGAATTCACTGGGGATCGATCCATAACCGCAGCCCTGCTCCGCATGCATTTTCACGATTGTTTTGTCGGTGTAAGCTATATATATATTTGTATATATTAAGGCTGCATTAACATACTTCACTACTGTCAAAGTTTAACATGATATTAAATCTAAATATCTTGAGTTTGAACTTCTTTGTCTCAGTTATGTATTTTTATTTCAATTAAATATTTTACGTGTTAAGCCTCACATATTAAAATGGAGTTTGAGTCCACACGTGAAGGAGAACGTTAAAGTATCGATTAAATGATTAAATTTACATATTTTCTAACAACTTAAACTTTGGAATAAGTGGTAATTTAACGCATAGAAAAAATAGTATGTTAATTAAGGTTGTTTTTCCTTTGTTCGATGCACTAACATTTGTTTATTTATATTAGGGTTGTGATGCATCTATACTAATAGATTCAACCAATAAAAAGCCATCAGAGAAAGAGGCTAGCCCAAACCAGACCGTACGAGGATACGAGGTTATTGATAAGGCCAAGAAACGCCTAGAGGATGCATGCCTTCAACCGTTTCTTGTGCAGATATTATTACTTTGGCTGTCCGTGATGCCGTTGCTCTAGCCGGAGGCCCCAACTACACAGTGGAAACGGGAAGGCGCGATGGATTGGAGTCCAATCCCAGTAAGGTGATCTTGCCGGGACCAGAAATCTCTGTGTCTGGGGCATTGCAGATATTTTCTGCAAAAGGGATGACCGGCAATGAAATGGTGACACTTTTGGGAGCACATACGGTCGGAGTCGCGCATTGCTTCTTCTTCAACGATCGGCTTTCGAGTCCTGATCCTACAATGGATCCTGCTTTGGTCGCCAAGCTCAAGAAGACCTGTGCGGGGAATGATGAGGCTACTGCATTTTGGATCAAAGCAGGACGCCTTTTACTATTGACAACCAGTACTATAAACAGATTCTTCTGAGAGAGGAATGTTGCAGATTGATCAGGAACTTGCATGGATAATTCAACTTCTCGTATTGTGTCTGGTTTTGCATCAAATGGGATTGGATTCCGGCAGAGTTTTGCAAAAGCTATGATAAAGTTGGGAACCTCCAAGTTCTTGTAGGAAAAGCAGGGGAAATTCGAAACAACTGCAGAGCTTTCAATCTGGCCAACTAAAAGGCAGCAAGCTAGGGCCGTTTAAGAACTTATATCCAGTGTTTTCAAATTATTCGAAGCTGCATCTTCGTTCTCTAATCAGCGGATCTTCACTTACCAAAAAGAATATGTGGTTGATTTTTTTATTTTTTATTTTTTTTTTTCAGTTTCTTAATGAAGTAAACGATTTTCTTTGGCTTTTTCTTAGTTTGATTACTTAAATAAATAGTTATAACTCTCCGGTCCTATATTGAGAAGAGATGAATAGCTCACATAGAGTGAGTGGTTTATAAAAATACTCTACGGTGCTAAGTCCCACATTACCTAGTTACTAGATGAAATTGGGCTTTATAAGAAATTTTAGAGAAACTTTAAATTGACTAATCATTTTAAGGTGATAATGCAGCTGTGGCTAATACTTTTCCTTGAGTAGTTACAAATTACAATAGTCGTACAAGAATATCCGAAATCGAACAAAAAACATTTAATTGAATCTACCATATAATAGAAAAATACTCTATTGAAGAAAACTTGATGGAAGTAGAGTTGATTGATTATGAGTGATAAGAAGTCTAAACCATGCATTTGATAGACTACAATTCAATTTCTAATCCTAAGATTACTGGAAATTCTAAAAGGAATTGAATTAGAAATATAATGGCTCCTATTATTGATGGACAAAGATTCTTAATTACCATAAATAAAGACTCATCAGTTATGTTTGTTAATTTTTTTCTTTTTGTTTTCTGTTCTCAAAAAAACAAATATATTAACAAACAACTCAAAAGAAAAAACATTTTTTATTAATCTATATTCTTCTCTTAGTGTAGGAATATCTTGACAAAGGTGCTTAACTTTTAAAGAAGTGAGAGCTAACTTATTATTTTTTTTAAAAAGAAAAATTAAAAAATGAAAGATTACAAAACTATAATAATAATAATAATAATAATCATAATAAAAAGAAAAGAAGAAGAAGAAGAAGAAGAGACAAAAAGAATTAGGGTGGCCGTGTGGCAACCCTAAGTGGAGGATTGGCAGCCACCCCTTGTGTTGGCTGGGTGCCCACGACACCACACTGGCCTCTTTTTTTCTTTTTCTTTTTTTCTTTTTTTTTGGGTAATTACTTTTTTCCCTATCAACTATCAAGAAATGCGCGATGCCCCACGAACTACTAGCTCGACCAAAATAGAGCATTCAACTACCACAGTTACATACTTTGCTCCCTTCTGTCAGTCAAAGTTGTTAAAATAGGTCAACGGGTCACGTGATCGTCTAACAAATTTTTCTTCCTATTTTACCTTTGTCTTTATTGTTAGTTCACGGGGCATGTTAGAAGAGGATGGTAGTTTACGGGGGCAAAAGGTAATTACCCTCATGTACCAAAGTTATGGTTTTTCTTTGTTTCTTTTCTTTTCTTTTCTTTTTTTTTTTTGGTGAACGCCAACAATTCTTTTTTACAATTCAAATCAATTTCTTCATTTTTATCTGAAAATGTTTAAGTTTACGTAATTAAACTTTTATATTTAAAATTTTCTTTTAAATTGGTCCATGTATGTATCCTCTCCTGATTAAGACGTTGGTCTCTTTCTCTCAGCTTTTTGTATGAGGTTTTGCAAGTGACAATCTTCAAATGATGAAAAGGTTTGCTAGAGGAAGGACACAATTTATATAACATCTTTGACTTCATATTTTACTAGAATTGTTGTGGTGATTGTCGTGTTGGTAATATATACCAAGAAAATTATATATACAAACAACCATATTCAGCTACAATTACACAAATGTCATACTATTTTCAACAATAAAATTGTATATATATATTGAAATTAACAAATCAATTAGTATAGCAAAAAATATGAAGAAATTACATAAACTGTAAATTAGGAGAGGATACATACAAACAATAATACAAAATATAGCATAAAAATATGAACAAATCAATACAAATTTAAATATAAAAGTTTAATTACATAAACTTAAACCTTTTTCAGATAAAAATATGAAGAAATTGATTTGAATTGTAAAAAAAGAATTGTTGGCGTTTACAAAAAAAAAAAAAAGAAAAAAAAAAGAACTGTAACTTTGGTACATGGGGGTAATTACATTTTTCTCCATGAACTATCATCATCTTCCAACATGCTCCCATGAACTGACAACAAAGACGAAGGTAAAATAGGAAGAGAAATTTGTTAAATAGTACGTGACGGTCACGTAACTCGTTGACCGTCTATTTTAACCACTCTCACTGACATAATGGGGCAAAGTATGTAACTGTGATAGTTGAATGCTCTATTTTGGTCGAGTGGTAGTTCGTAGGAGCATCGGGCATTTCTTGTTAGTTGATGGGACGAAAAGATAATTACCCCTTCTTTTTTTTTTCTTTTTTTAATGTTTCCAATTTATCTTATTTATTTATTTATTTTCACAAGGCTCTACATCTATTTGAGTATCTCAAAATAAGCAAATGCACTCTATAAAAAATCATTTTCTCAAATGTAGACCCCAAAAAACATTTATCAAAATTGTTTTCACATTTATGTTAGACTATAACACTTTTCAAATAAAAAGTAAAAACACCCCTAAAACACATCAACAAACATACCCTATATGGATTCACCTTTTATCAAATAATACTCTAAAATTTAAAATGCAATACATAACTGAATCTTTAAGATATGCCCTACTACCAAATCACTCATTCCATTAGATTTTTTTAACAGTGAG
>JAJPGS010002052.1:0-27890 GCA_028654335.1 Alnus rubra | reverse complement strand
TAACTATTTTTTTTTCTTAATGAAATATCTAATATGCGTACCAAACGAGGCCTTAAAACTCAATCCATTATAGCATGTTCATTTGAGTAACAACCAACATTATTCCTAGAAAAGGATGGGCTATTGGCCCAATGTAAGCCCACGTGGGCTAAAAACAAGGACATGCACAGGCCAACCACAGGAAAATTAATTACACTCGTAGGAAATCCTAACTGCCTTTTTTTTTTTTTTTTTTTTTTCTTCGGAACAAATAGCATGTGCTATTATAAAATCTAAAAGCCCTAAGGCATACATCTTGAGAAATAGAGGGACATGACCCCCTTACACTATAAGCCAAAATGATCTGGACTTAAAAACTGCTGTCTGCGCAAAGATAATAAACCTTACCAAAAATTACATTTGAGTCTCTCTTATATTAACGCATACTCTCAAATAAAAGATGGCCGATCTAGCATCTAGCCAACTAAAATTCCAATAAAATTTGAGCAATACACATGTATACTGTACAAGAGAAACAAGAGAAATACACACACAAAAGCAGGAAAAAAAAAAAAAAAAAAAAAAAAAACCAAAAAAAGGCTATTGATAGAAGAGACAAGGGCGGAATCCCCCGGAGACGGTGGCGCATGAAAGACATGCGCCGTCACTAGCACCACCCAACCGTAGGTCGACTACCGTAGACCCCATCCCCCACCGTGCACGGCCAGAAAAGGCAGAGCGTGGCCGTCACGCATGCTAAAGACAAAAGGCTCTCTGGCGAGTGTAGGTCACGCGCTAATACCGACGACCGATTTGGCCTGTGCTTCCGGCGGCTGGAGCGAACGACGACAAGGAACGTGGCTGAGGGGTGCGTGTCTTGAAAAAAGCAACGGAGGTGTGTAGATATGGCTCCAAAAATAGAAGAAAAACATATGAAAAACCGGCCAAAAAATCACTGTTAAACGACATGATCCGCTACTCTCCCAAGCTAGACACCTAGATTTGAGCCTTCCTGCTTGAACAAAAGAAAGAAAAAGAAAAAAATACACAAAAATACAAGCCACCACAACCTAACAAGGATAGAGGAAAGTCAGGCAACCACCAAATCTACCGGGGGAATAAAAGCTCAACAGCCCTAATAACTGGGAGAAATCTAGCATTCACTGAGAAAAACTCAAGGAGAAAACAAAACACCTTAGTCCAAGAGGACTAAGGAAAAGACAAGAGCCGGCTGGACCTCCCTCCCTTTCTAATCAGAACCTTGTGGAAAAGTACTCTGTAAAAGAGAAACAAACCTCAATTGAGATGAATATCTAAGCCTTCTCTAAATACTTTATTCTCCTCGAATAAATATTTGACTTAAGCATCGGAATTATTTTACTTTTCGATCTGCATGCTCTCTCGTCAAGGAGTTTGTATACAATCACAATCAACTAATTCTTCATGTACCAATTGAACCGACCAATTATCAGATCTAATAAGTAATTTATGAAGCTTTTTTCATGAATGGAAATGATCTGTAAAATTAATATACGAAAGTTGGAAACAAATTATTGTTGTTCTTTAGGGTGTTTGTTTTCTTCCTTTGAATTTGTCCCAACGGGCAACATTTGCTTTGAACGAAAATTAGAGATTTGTTTTGCATCTGGGAGCATTGTTGTTGCCATTAATGGCTTCACATTAGAGTTGTTGGAACTTGGAAGATAGATTAGGGAGGGTCTTGGAAAGCAACAAAAACTAAGTTACTGTATTTTTGATTGGGTTATTAAACGTAGAAATGCTACATGTACTTAAATTTTTATAAAAAGAGTCTTACTAAGATGATGTGGAGTTTATTTATTGGTATTCCTAATATTTTTATTATTATTGTTTTTATCATTTCTCCCCCTACAATTACCCCAGCCTAATAATCAGTATGGTGCCTACGGTCTATGGACACATGAGGAAGTAAGAAATGGGCCAAAGCCCGATTGGAAGGAATCTTGGCTCGCTAGTCAGGATAAGAGCCACCGTGACCGGTGGTTTTACCAACACTTTTGAGGCTACCGCCTAGCTAGCATATGATATCACATAGACTTTGTTCTAATGTTGGCTTTCCAATTCCGAATAGTTGGCCCACTCAACATAGGGTCGATCAAGTTGAAAGTTCATTTAATATAAAAGACTCACTAAAACAGCTCGTTAATTATATGATAATAATTAGATGATTCTTAGCCTGCTACATGGCAAGCATTTGGAAAGCATATTATATTAAGCAAGCCTCCCATTTTATAAAGGGACAATCTCTCCTCTTTTAAAAACTCTGCCCTCTATTTTTTGTTCTTAGAAATAAGATTAACTTAATTATCAAAGTGTTCTCGGCCTACTGGAAGACCGACGGACTCCAATAATTTCTTTATCTGCTTTGCAAGAAGTTCATCGCCGGCTAGTCTGGCCGTTTGAAAACTGTCGTAACAATTTAAATAGACTGTGACGTTTCACATTGCCTAGATATGAAAATAAGTATGTACTTATATGTATATTCGCACATTTTTTGATACAACATCTTTTAGAGCTGTAATCGTAATGAATCAATCAAAATTCTACAGTTAAACGTGCTTTTTAAAAATATACTAAAATACGTGATCTTCTAAAAATTCCAGTACAGAAAGGTTAAAAACGTACATTACAATACTTTGGCTAACAGTTCATTAGTTTGTAGATTAGTTTCTAGTGTAGGATGAACGTTACAATGATTTCTCAGCAGCATCTGGTTAATTCTTTTGACCCAATAATTACCTTGTGTTTGTGCTACAAAGAGACACGTGTTGTTGTTAAAAGAAAGAAAAAGAGGAATGCTAGGTATTCAAACACTTGTTTTTAAAATTTAGTTTTAAACTGATGTGTCACAATCCTATGAGATCTATCATTTTGGAAAGTGTGCCATAATCTCATAGGATTGTGATACATCAGTTTAGAATTAAATTCTGAAAAAAAAAGTGTTGTCATACGTAGCATTTTTCGAAGAAAAAACATTGAATTCAATTATTTTTAATCTTATAAGATTGTGATACATCAATTTAGAACTAAATTCTGGAAAAAAAAAAAAAAAAAAAAGTGTAGGCATTTCTCGAAGAAAAAACATTGGAATCAATTATTTTTTTTTGCTTGGGCTGGCGATGGCGAGGAGAAAAAGCTAGGGCTAGGGAGTAGCTAGGGAGCCTCATCTTGCGAACCTGTGAGACAAAAGTACTTTTTCTTTTTATTTGTTGCGAGTTGAGACAAAAGTACTTGATGTTATAATTCGAAGTAATTGAACAAAAAAAAAGGCCCCACTTATCTTAACGTTGTTCGAGGAGAGTTCTGTCGATTGTAATTGCACCTTCTTCGATCTTACCCGAATAAAATATATAAATGAAATCTGTCCACAATAATCGATCAAACTTCGCTGTTGAAGAAAACCAACCTCATCTAACGCCCCCTGCATCACTGGCCTTGTCCTATTCAATGGTTTTGACCCCGTCTAAACACCCATCAAAAGCCGCTAATTAATATTTCTACCTATCTATGTGTGATATGTACGCGTTATATATAATAATATTAATATGAACTCGATCTGCTCCGGTGAAGAGAATTTAAAATCTGATTTACAAGAAGAAAATGAACGTATACACAGTAATATATGCGCATAGGCCGGGTTCAAAGTGAAAAAGAAAGAAATGACTGATAGTTTGATAGGGGAAAGAGGGATCACCTTTTCCAAAGGAAGATAATCCAAAGAAGCCTACCTGTAAAACCCAGGCAGCTTTGGCTCTATCTATGGAACTATTTGTCAAAAGACGCCTTGTCTGCCGCCTTCTATAGGACCTGTCCTTCTCCTAGCCATGGAGTTTCTTTTGTCTTTACCTCTTTTCCTTTTCTGTTTTCAACGACTCTTTGAATCCACTCCTACTACTCTTTGCCTCCAAGGCTACAGAAACCTGTCAAAATTAAGGAAGCTCATCAAATCTCTCTATATATATATAGTCTATAACAACACTGTGGCAAGGCAGAGAAACGAGATCATCCTGCTGCTAGTGCCTCCCTCAAAACTAATCTAGCGCTTTCCCCCCTGAGATGTTCTCTTCTCTGCATTCTAGCTGGTATGTTCTCCAAGTCCTAGGAACGATTTATTGATATTATTTCGGCTTCCCAAATATAATTATTGGTGAACTCATAGATTTTTCAACATCATTATCCAAAAAGTCTGTCCTTTCAAATCCAAAGCGGGGTAAGAAGATCAATTAATTTATCAATTTTGCTTCTTCTTCTTCTTTTTTTCTTTTTTTTCTTCCTATATATATAAAAAAATTATAAATGCTCTGTTGATGCGTACTTTCATAACTTCATGAGCTTTTGCAGGTTAATTGTGAAGCTAAAATTAAACTTAAGGGTCTAGCTAGAGGATTAATTAGTCGAGTGTTTGTCTGCTGTTGATATATATGCTTGCCTGGCTCCCTGAATGCCATCTAAGAAGCTTGCCAAAGAGTGTTGGCTACCTTCCTACTTGGCATGAGGGGAGTCATGCAGGCCCCAACCAGTAGACGAATGTAAAAAAACTCTTCTATATATACATGTCCCGGCCAGTATTATGTACCAAATTATTGAGCCTAAATCTTCGTAAATTAAAGTTAGATAGACTTAAGGTTTGCATCTTCGTGTACATATCATAATTCATGATCATGAGCGTAGTAGAATCAACGGATGGTGGTACCTAATGGAAAATTTTGGATGAGGTTGGAAACTTTTGGCAGTGTTTTATAAATTTTAGTCTATATGTGGCTGTGAATTGAAGTCCTACTTTAGATGCAGGGTGCTGGCCGGCCGGCCTTGGCGTTAATTAGGTCTAAATCTCTACACTGAGTGAAAAAGATTGACATCCTCCGGTCAGTTCCACCTTCAAATTAATTTGCCCATGATCAACTGTAGCCAGCTAGCTAGATAGACCAACTTAACGAGGTTAATTATCTATATATGGTATGTGTAAATGGCAATATATACCTTGACTCCAGTCTCAGTCTGTTTAGGTAGGAGTTCAGGCAGTCCGATCAAGATGAAGTCCGGGTGCCGGCCCTCTCAAATTAGGCATTAATGCACCTGATCTGATCATCCCCCGCCGGGGGGTAACGTAGAAGCTTAGAGCCTTTGTTCTTGGTTCTCTGTAATGTACATGATTTTGCAGTACTGTAGATTTCTTGATTGAGATTATATAATATTCTTTACATTTTTGTCTGACACCCCAGAAAATTATTTCATAAGCTAAGACCCGTATGCATCTGTCATTGTACTTGTACTTTACAAGACTTAACAAGTCTGGGGCCTGCTCATGCAGTGCTTGGGTTGCCAAGTTTGAGTAGGCATGAGGCATGACACTCGCCAAACCCTACAAAGAAAGAACAAAAAGACACGCAGTTTTCCACCCACACGGAGTAGGCCAGTGATATAACCGCGGAAAAATTATTCACAATGTTGAAGAAGAGCAAGCAAAATGTGTATATATATATATATATAAAATAAAAAGTAATAATTATAGGATTAATAGGGTCTCTTTAGTCTCTGAATATGCAAAAATAACTAAAGTTACGGTAAATAAGAGAAAATAATCATACATGTCCACAGCCGAAGGCAATCATAAAGATATAATATAAAATAGTTAAGAGATTGATCAGAAAATTACTTAGAACTCAAAACCATAATACCAAAAAATCTCATTATCACGCTGTTGGAGAAATAATTAGCTCCAAAGACGCGTGGGCCTAAGGTAGTATCGGGGGCCGAGCTCATCGGGTCGGCCCGGCCAGATCAGACCTAAGTAATTATATTCAAAAAGACGGATATTCCGAGTATATCAAGATAAGACTTTTATCTCATCAAATACAGGATAAGGTACCTAATAGTATGACGTCAGACAAAGAGGTAATGTCCTACCCAATTTGGACTCTACTACCCAATTTTAATTCTATGAAGATAAGATTAAAGACTATGTGATCTAGGACTCAGACTCCTAATCAGATTATGCTCCAAGTATTCTAGTAGTTCTATAACTGTGAACTGTGAGCCTATAAATAAGACCACTACGCCAGGTATTTTTGACAGGCAGATTCTCTAAGCTCTGAGATTATTGATACTCTCCAGAAAATAAATAGTTTGAACTGACTTAGGCATCGGAGTGGGGGTATGGTCGGCACCCCCATGAGCCGTTTATTATTTTGCAGATTACGAGGAGAGTGAATATCAAGGAAGGCAACGACTCACAAGGCAATATGTCACCGTACCGAAAAATGTACCAACAGTTTGTCGCCGTCTGTGGGAACCGACGTAGTTCTCTCAAAAATAAATCCGCAACGGTGACTATGCAATCAAATCAAGTTTGAAATCTCATATCGGAATCTAATCACACCAAATCGGTGTTGACAATATACTAGATCTACACTCAGAGTTACAAGTTCAATGATTTGCTCGATGATGATGGATCCGGCTTATTTCTAAAACAACAAAAAGTACAAAATCCACAAAGATCTCAAACAAGAGTCAAATTTGGATCAACCTTGTGGAGAACGGCCCAAAGAGAACCTACAGGTATGTCTTTTAATTTCAAAGAAGAAAAAACAAGTCAAAAAGAAAAAAAAATGGATATGGTTGAAATTTGAAGTTGGCTTTTCAATACAAGCCTATGATGTTTCTGTAGAAAAAAAGAAAGAAATAAAGAATTCATTTGTTACAAGTTGGGGTCTCTTTTATCGCACCAATGGAAGCCCTTAAAAGGTTTCTTTCAATACCTTGGTGACGGCTTGCATGGAGTTACAGAATTGTCAAGAGCAATAGAAGATTCCTTCTTATCATCTTTTTCACAAGATTAGTTTTTCTCCCAAATACATTGTTGATAGTGTGTACTTGAAGCCCCAGATTGAAGCGACAAGTGGACTCAACTCTCAACTCATTGGTGATCATATTGAAGCGATTTCCACGTGACGATTTGATTTGATCCCTCACGTCCTCCGATTTGTAACATGATTCGAAGGAAGTCACTATATGGAGAGGATGAGAAAAAAAATAAAAAAAATAAAAGGAGTCTCTATGAAGGTTAGTATACTCCGAGGAGTTTTATCTCGAGGTGGCAACTCTTCAAAAAGTTAGATCCGATGGTGTTTTTACCGAGGAGAAAAGTTAGACCCGAGGGTATTCTACTGAGGAGAAAAGTTAAATCCGAGGTGTTTTATCGAGGAGGAAAGTTAGATTCGAGGTGTTTTACCGAGGAGGAAAGTTAGATCCGAGGTGTTTTACCAATGAGGAAAGTTAGATCCGAGGGTGTTCTACCGAGTACAAAAGTTAGATCCGAGGTGTTTTACGAAGGAGGAAAGTTAGATCCGAGGGTGTTCTACAGAGGAGAAAAGTTAGATTCGAGGGTGTTCTACCGAGAACAAAAGTTAGATCCGACGAGTTTTACCAAGGAGGAAAGTTAGATCCGAGGGTGTTCTACCGAGGAGAAAAGTTAGATCCGAGGGTGTTCTACCGAGTACAAAAGTTAGATCCAAGAGTGTTTTACCAATGTCAAAAGTTAGATCCGAGAGTGTTTTACCAATGTCAAAAGTTAGATCCGAGGGTGTTCTACCAAGGACAAAAGTTAGACCCGAGGGTGTTCTACCGAGGCGAAAAGTATGTACCGTATATTCCGAGGGTATTATCCCAAGGACCGTATGCCCGAGCTTTTAGTTCCAAATGGCACACTTCGAGGGCCCCTCCAGATTTTCCATCCTCCGAAGTGCGTAGTCACATGCCGAGGGACCAATCCGAATCGAGAGTCCAGTTTGAGGAACTCTCCCAAAGAACCCCATATCGAGTGGCGTGCAAGATAATAAACTCTAAGTAAGACAGTTCATTAAATTCACCAGATAAGTTCATACTCTTCTTTTACAAACACGATTCATGTTAAAGTAAGGATAAATGTTGGTTTTTATTTTATCAACCAGAAAAAATATATATATATATATATATATGCGTGCACTTGTACGCTTTGCCCAAAAAAATATATATTTTGATAAAATAGAACTCTTGTACCGAAATATATATATATATATTGATAAAATAGAACTCTTGTACTATTGCAATAATTCATGTTTGATAATTCTTGATGAAAGCCCATAAATTTTTTATTGGAAGTCAACCCATAAAAATTGCCTCTTCATCACGGATCTTTCATAAAAATTGGATTGTTGCATTAAGCGAAATAGACTCATGTGTTGAGACCTCACTCCTACCGTGAGTGAAAGGATCACAAAATTATCCCGACGGATGAAAAGAATATATGGTGCTACTGTGCATTCTGCTATTTTGTTTTAGTATATGCAGTGCTTTGTTAACCCTTTTCGCAGAAAAGATACGGGGAGACAACCCCAACAAAAATCAAAGGAAGAACAGACAATTCCAAGGTCATGATTGATCTCAGCTAAGAATAAAGCAGCAGTCCGGAACAGAGTAAAAGCATTTCTTCATCAAACTTCTCCAAAGATGATTAAGCTACATCAACATCCACCCGACTCCCCCCCTCGAACAACTCAAAAGAGTTATGGTAGGGATGCTCAGGGAAGAATCCGTCTGAATCCTTTCATCGGACAACCCGAAAGGGTCATGGAAATGATGCAAAGGGAAGAAACCCCTCGGTTGGGGGTTTCCGAAGGGATGAGGATAAGAATCTGCCCGATTCCTTTCCTCGGACAACCCGAAAGGGTCATGAAAAGGATACAAAGGGAAGAAACCCCTCGGTTGGGGGTTTCCGAAGGGATAAGGCTAAGGATATCCAGATAAGAATCCGCCCGAATCTTTTCCTCGGACAACCCGAAAGGGTCATGGAAATGATACAAAGGGAAGAAACCTTTCGGTTGGGGGTTTCCGAAGGGATAAGGTTAAGGATATCCCGATAAGAATCCGTTCGAATCCTTTTCTCGGACAACTCAAATGGGTCATGGAAAGGATACAAAGGGAAGAAACCCATCGGTTGGGGGTTTCCGAAGGGATAAGGTTAAGAATATCGAGGAAAGAATCCGCCCGAATCCTTTCCTCGGACAACCCGAAAGGGTCATGAAAAGGATACAAAGGGAAGAAACCCCTCGGTTGGGGGTTTCCGAAGGATAAGGATAAGGATAAGGATAATTTAAGGCTTCATCATCACAAAATATGGCTCCTCAAAGACCGAGATAAAGGCAAAATTCACCAAAGCTGATTCAAGCTCTCGGGCAGAAATCTCGCAAGAAGAGACTCAAACTTAAAAGGGATACCCATGTACCTGACTATCTGCCTTGAACGACTTAGCCCGTGGTCGCAGACTAAAGTTATAAGGGGTAGCTCAGGGAAGATAAAGCTGCTGCAAAGGAAGGTAAAACTCAGCGACCTGACTACCCACCTCGAATGACTTAGCCTGCGGTCGCAGACTAAAGTTATGGGAGGTAGCTCAATAAGGTAAACCTTCAGTAAAGCTTTAAGAAGATAAAGCTTCAAGAAGATAAAGCTTCAGGATGACAAAGCTTCAAGAAGATAAAGCTTCAGAAAGGTAAATAGGAATGTAAAGCTTTAGAATGATAAAGCTTCAGGAAAGATCCAGGAAGATAAATATTCAAGAAGATAAAGCTTCAGGATGACAAAGCTTCAAAAAGGTAAACATGAAGAAAAAGCTTCAGGATGACAAAGCTTTAGGAAGATAAAGCTTTAGAAAGGTAAACAAGAAGGTAAAGCTTCAGAATGATAAAGCTTCAAGAAAGATCCAGGAAGATAAAGCTTCAGGATGACAAAGCTTCAGAAAGGTAAACAGGAAGGTAAAGCTTCAGAATGATAAAGCTTCAGGAAAGATCCAGGAAGATAAAGATTCAGGAAGATAAAACTTCAGGATGATAAAGTTTCAGGAAGGTAAAGCTTCAGGAAGAAAAAGCTTCAAGATGACAAAGCTTCAGGAAGATAAAGCTTCAGAGAGGTAAACAGGAAGGTAAAGATCCAGGAAGATAAAGATTCAGGAAGATAAAGCTTCAGGATGACAAAGCTTCAGGATGACAAAGCTTCAGGAAGATAAAGCTTCAGAAAGGTAAACAGGAAGGTAAAGCTTCAGAATGATAAAGCTTCAGGAAAGATCTAGGAAGATAAAGATTCAGGAAGATAAAGCTTCAGGATGACAAAGTTTCAGGAAGATAAAGTTTCAGAAAGGTAAACAGGAAGGTAAAGCTTCAGGAAAGATCCGGGAAGATAAAGATTCAGGAAGATAAAGCTTCAGGATGACAAAGCTTTAGGAAGATAAAGCTTCAGAAAGGTAAACAGGAAGAAAAAGCTTCAGGATGACAAAGCTTCAGAAAGATAAAGTTTCAGAATGATAAAACTTCAAGATGATAAAGATTCAGGAAGGCAAAGATTCAGGAAGGTAAAGATTCAGGATGACAAAGCTTCAGGAAGATAAAGCTTCAGAGAGGTAAACAAGAAGGTAAAGATCCAGGAAGATAAAGATTCAGGAAGATAAAGCTTCGGGATGACAAAGCTTTAGGATGACAAAGCTTCAGGAAGATAAAGCTTCAGAAAGGTAAACAGGAAGGTAAAGTTTCAGAATGATAAAGCTTTAGGAAAGATCCAGGAAGATAAAGATTCAAGAAGATAAAACTTTAGGATGACAAAGTTTCAGGAAGATAAAGCTTCAGAAAGGTACACAAGAAGGTAAAGCTTCAGAATGATAAAGCTTCAGGAAAGATCTAGGAAGATAAAGATTCAAGAACATAAAGCTTTAGGATGACAAGGCTTCAGGAAGATAAAGCTTCAGAAAGGTAAACAAGAAGAAAAAGCTTTAGGATGACAAAGCTTCAGAAAGATAAAGTTTCAGAATGATAAAGCTTCAAGATGATAAAGATTCAGGAAGGCAAAGATTCAGAAACGTAAAGCTTCAGGAAGAAAAAGCTTCAGGATGACAAAGCTTCAGGAAGATAAAGCTTCAAGAAGGTAAAGCTTCAGGATGATAAAGATTTAGGAAAGCAAAGATTCAGGAAGATAAAGCTTCAGGAAGATAAAGCTTCAGGATGACAAAGTTTCAGGAAGAAAAAACTTCAGAAAGGTAAACATGAAGGTAAAGCTTCAGGATGATAAAGATTCAGGAAGACAAAGATTCAGGAAGATAAAGTTTCAGGAAGACAAAGCTTCAGGAAGATAAAAGCTTCAGGATGACAAAGCTTCAGGAAGCATCATCCAGGATACCAAGATGACCTGACTATCCGCCTCGAACGACTTGGTCCCGGACGCGGACTAAAGTTATGGGGAGGGAGGTCAACAAAGTTAAAGCTTCTACAAAAGGGAAAAATCACCGAAGTTGCACCAAGCTCTCGAATTAAGATCTCTCAAGAGCAGCTCGAACAAAGATACGTGGAGACAACCCCTACAACAAACCTTATGGGAAGACAACCCCTATAACAAACCATACGGGGATACCACCTCTACAAAAAAAAAAAAAAAAAAAAACCAAGTAAGTTCATCGATTCTAAAAAGATTTTTCCTCCTAGTCCCAGAGGTCGAAAAAAAAAGATTTTTTTCCCTCCTAGTCCCGGAGGTCGAAACAAAAAGATTTTTGAAATAAAAGATTTTTCCTATCCTCCTCGGAGTTAACTTACGCAAACCGATTATTTGTTCAAGTTATTAGAGGAAAAGTCAGAATTGATTTGTTATGGAAAGTTTTTCCATAACAGAGAATTCAAACATTACAAAGTTCAAAAATAAAGATATTCACAAGTAAGACCAAGCTACATGATGTTCAGATTAGAAGATTCGGTACGCTAAGCACAAAACCTCGGGCCACCAGAAGCCCCTAGCCGTTGTAAGTCTTAGACAACCAAAGCCTCAGCGCCAGTCTGAGCCTCAAAAGCAGCCAACTGAGATTTTTGTGGAAGCGGTCTGTGAAGCACTATCGGAGAAGAAGCTTCGGAGTGACATTTCACCATAATCTTTGTGAAATCGACTACATCGGTCCGATCCATCTCCTTCCGAGGGTAGGAGATCATCTTCACAACTTTGGCCCAACCGACAATATTATGTAGAGGCACTTATGAAGAAGATATTTATAGGGATTTGCTATCAGTACTCTGACAGATCACAAGTGCCCAAGAATTGAATTGGCATCCATTAGGTCAGACGCCACTCCAATCCAGAGATTCGAGGCACTATTCGTCATAATTACCTCAAAAGATGCGACAATTGTCAGATATAGATTATGGAAGATCCAGATTCAGGAATTGAGGTATTTAATTCTCTTACATTCTAAATTCAAATAAGAGAATTGGGGGGTAACTGTTGGAGAAATAATTAGCTCCAAAGACACGTGGGCCTAAGGTAGTATCGGGGGCTGAGCCCATCGGGTCGGCCCGGCCAGATCAGACCTTAGTAGTTATCTCCAAAAAGACGGATATTTTGAGTATATCAAGATAAGACTTTTATCCCATCAAATAAGGGATAAGGTACCTAATAGTATGACGTCAGACGAAGAGATAATGTCCTATTCAGCTTGGACTCTACTACCCAATTTGAATTCTATGAAGATAAGATTAAAGAATATGTGATCTAGGACTCAGACTCCTAATCAGATTATACTCCAAGTATTCTAGTAGTTCTATAACTGTGAATTGTGAGCCTATAAATAAGACCACTACGCCAGGTATTTTTGACAGGCAGATTCTCTAAACTTTGAGATTATTGATACTCTCCAGAAAATAAATAGTTTGAACTGACTTAGGCATCGGAATGGGGGTATGGTCGGCACCCCCATGAGCCGACGAGCCGTTTATTTTTTTGCAGATTACGAGGAGAGTGAATATCAAGGAAGACAACGAATCACAAGGCAATATGTCACCGTACCGAAAATTGTACCAACACACGCAAAAGATATTATTGCAAAAAAAAAAAAAAAAAACAAATTTCTTTTTTGCTGAAACAAATAACAAAATGGTTCGTTTGATAAATTTTTTACTTTTTGCTTTTTAGTTGTAAAATGACATAAAGATGAAAATAGTTTTGAGTATTTTATATGTTGATTTGTTTGTTAATGTTTTTTGCTAAAAAAAATAAAATGGTAAATGTATAATAAATCTAGGAGTACTCAATTTGAAATCGTTCTCTTACTTTTTTTTATTTTCAATTTCCGTTGCTTGAGTGTTTTCAAATTCAAAATAGGTCTCTATGTTTATTTTCCATCTAATTTTCAGACGTCCAGGTAATGCCAATGCATCATTTTTGTCAAATCACCTTAAAATATATATATTTTTTTATTTTGTGTTAAAAAAATAAAATTTAAAATGAAAAAATATTAAAAAAGAAGATTAGGTGAAAACTAAAAAAATAAAAAATAAAATAGAGAAAGGTCACCCGACCCAAGGGGCATCCCTACCTTTTGCCACCCCCAACGATGGGAGTTTGTAAATGATATAATATAGTGGGTCTTTAATGGGTTAATTAAATTAGTGAATTTTTTTATCTTTTGGTTTTTCTTGTAAATAAATTAGTTTTGATGGGCATTTTTACTCTGTAATTTTATTAAGGTGTTGGGCCTCATTGTACAATAACATAAGGAGTAGATAAGGATGAAGCAAATGATGTCAGCAAAATACTCTAGAAGATTAGCTGGCAACATTCTATTATGAAAGATTGGATTTATAAGAACAACCCAATCAGCAGAGAATTGGAAGAAAAGAATTATTTATGAAGTTAGTTACTTGAAATTCCTTGAAAATTGAGCAATCTCAAATCTGCTCTTACCATAGTAGCCCTACTTGAGGCGACAGACAATTCACACTTATTTTTACACCTTTGCCTAGCTTACTGTTGTCCTGCAGATTGCAAAGCTTCATCTGTGTAAACAGAGCGACAAACGAGGAACGAAAGAAAGTGTTTCTAGCTCAATGCAAAGTGCACGAGAGATGTTTGTATAAATACTTGAGTGAAGATTACATTGTTTAAATCAAACATTATTGTAAATCAAACATATTGAGATAGCAATTATTCATTGAAGTGTATAAATCCTCTTGAATTAATCCTTATCCATTTTCTAAACGTTTTCGGTTGCTTCTCGTGGATTCCAACTGTTGGTGTTTGAGTTTATCCCCAGAATCCTATGGGGTCTTGACGTAGCTACGAACCAACTCACTGCCCGATTTCTCGAGAATTATGTGAAGGAGGGAAGTTGAAAATGTTGATTTTAATGGAAAACTTCTTTACTGGGCCAATTCCTGAGGTGATTGCAAGTCGTTAACAAAAATTAGAATCATGAAGAACTTACTCAACGGGATGATCCACTTCTCCGGAGAGTTCGAAATTTCATGGGATGCTTCACCGGGAAAACTCTCCCGGCAATAGGAAAGCTCAAATAATTTTTTTTTTCTTTTAAAATTTTAATTTTTAACACAATAAAAAAAAATATATTTTAAAGTGATTTGGCAAAAATGTTGAGGCAGCACTAAAGAATTTATAATATATTTGCCCAAAGTAAAAAAGCAGTCCAAAAAAAACATCGCCGAAAGAGTTGTCTTTCTCTTTCTCTAGCACTGTCTCACGATGAGCTCCTCTTTATCTTTTCATTTTTTCTTCTTGACAAATGCTATATAAACTCTTAAAAACATAGAAAAGCAGAGCTTTCTTTGATAAAGTAAATAAAAAATTGAAACCCAAAAAGAAAGAATAATAGTAAAGAGGGATGGAAGTCGAGTCACACGTCAACAGGAGATTAAAAAAAAAAAAGAGGACGGAAGCCTACGTGTAAATGCCCTGTAAAGTAAAAAAGAGAAAAGGAAGCAACCTGGAAGGCTGGAAATGCTCAGAGAAATAGTTATTTAATATATAATCCAAGTTGCTTTTCGGATTGGAATTTGGTAATGAGAAATGCTTGACTCCTTGCATATAACTTTTGGATCACCGTCCAGACTTCCGCCTATCAGCAAAAATGCATATCTACCTCCATTATCTTTTTTCCTCCTTGCACTAACTCAGGGCTGGAGGATGAAGTCAAGTCGATCGCTTCAAAGGGATGACCTCCCATGCCAACTCAACATGCTCACTTACTTTGGAAGATTCGATTTTGTGAGATTTGGTTTCAGCATTATCAGGGGCGGAGCTAGGATTCAAGATTTGGGGGGGCCAAATTGAAAAAAAAATAAAATTGGGAGTCAAAACTATAAAAATAACAAAATTTAGGGGTAAAATTAATTAATTTTTTTTTTTGGGGAGACAGGCCCCCAAGGCCAGGGGTAGCTCCGCCCCTAAGCATTATTGTAATCAAATCGAATACATTAATGCAATGGGGAAATTGCGCCACTGTTCTTTATCTTCTTCCTTCTTCAGGCTTGGGCCTTGGAGACTTTTGTTTTCCCGATTCTCTCTCCCTCTCTCTCTCTCAGAGTTTTAGCAGCTGTTCTCCACATTCGAAATGTAAAGCACCGTTGTTAATTTTGAACCTGTGGGTATCTTTTTCCTAAACCGTACCGCCCCAACCAAGAGAAAAGACAAGCCACAATGGCCGACAATGTCGTTAATGTTCTCCTACACCAATTACCCCTACTCGTACAAGGAGCAAGTTGCCCTTCTGGAGTGGAAGATGAAGTCAAGTCATTTCAAAGGGAGCTCGAGAGGATAAATATCTTCCTCGAGAACTCCGATGGGAAACGGAACGAGCATGAAAATGTGAAGACCTTAGTTGGGCAAATCACTAAAGTTGCTTACGAGGCCGAGGATGTTATCGACACATTCATCCTCAAAGTCGCAGAACAGAGGAAGAGGAATATCGCGGGAAAGATATTCTATGGCATTACGTACGCAAAAATGCTCCACGATGTTGCAAAGAAGATAGAAGGTCTCAACAAAGAGATCAACAAAATCTACGACAATATAGAAAAGTACGGAATTGAAAGAGATGAAGCAAGTGTAGATGCAAAAGCAGAGAAGGCACTACACAGACGTAGGAGACACGTCGAGGAAGATGACGTGGTGGGCTTCCTTCATGACTCTGATACGTTGGTGAATCAGCTAATTACTTACGGAACACAGAATTCAAAGCTTGATGTCATTTCAATCGTCGGCATGGGTGGGCTCGGAAAGACCACTCTAGCCAGAAAAATCTACAAAGATGATCGCATCAAGAGTCACTTTCATTGTCGTGTATGGGCGTATGCATCTCAAGATTTCAAAACCAGAGAGTTATTGCTGGAGATTTTAAAATCCCAGATTCCAATATCAGATGAGTTGACAACGAAACTGCAAGGGATGAGTGAGGAACAGGCAAAAGAGTTCCTAGTAGAGAAATTGTTCAAATGCTTGCAAGGGAAGAAGTTCCTAGTAGTCATGGACGACATATGGAAAACCCAAGTCTGGAATGAGGTAAAAGATGCTTTTCCTGATGACTCCAATGGAAGCAGAATATTAATCACCAGCCGCATAAATGAAGTAGCCTTACATGCAAGCCCTACTCCTCTTTACTTTCTCCAATTTCTTAACAAAGATGAAAGTTGGGAACTCCTGCGTAAAAAGGTGTTTCGAGGAAGAGAATGTCCTCCCGAGTTAGAAATGCTGGGGAGACAAATTGCAGAAGTTTGTCATGGGCTGCCACTTTCAATTGTGGCATTAGGTGGTCTTTTAGCAAACAAAGAGAAGACACACCGAACATGGTCCAAAGTGATTGCTGATGTAAATTGGTATCTTACTGAATGCAAAGACATTCTAGCCTTAAGCTACACATACTTGCCCCGGCGCTTGAAACCATGCTTCTTGTATATTGGTGGATATCCAGAAGATTTTGAAATCCCTGCAAGGGAATTGATCAAACTATGGATAGCCGAGGGATTCATACAGCACACCGGGAGACGAAACATTGAGGATGTTGCTGACGATTACTTGGAGGAGCTTATTGATCGAAACTTGATCCAAGTGGCTACTAGGAGGTCAGATGAAGGAGCGAAGACATGTCGTATTCATGATCTTCTGCGAGACATATGCATAACCAAGAGCGCGGAAGAGAAGTTTCTTTACGTAGCTAGAGATGATAACCCTTCATCCTGGAAAACCTCTCGCAGACTTTCCATCCAGAGTAAAATTATTCATCGATCAGTTTATTTCTTCAAACACCTCTGGCACTTCATATGCTCATTCTTTTTTGTCCTTTTTTGGAGAACAATCTGGGCCGAAATTTCAAGAAATCCACTGGAAGTGGGTCTGCAACAACTTCAAAATGCTTCGGGTGCTTCATTTGGAGCTAGTTGGCTATTCCGTTCCTCAAGAGATAGAAACACTTATCCATTTGAGGTACTTGAAGATAAATTCTTTGATATAATGGGAGATGTTCTAGTTTCCATTGGCAACCTTACGAATCTAGAAACACTTGCCATAACCACAACCGATGTTTTTGCTACGATACGTTTGCCAGACTCGATAATGAAGCTGTTGCGTTTAAGGAATTTGTATGGGAATGTGAGTTTACCTGAACACTTGGTTACAGCTATGTGGAACCTCCAAGTCCTTTCCGTTCGACTATGGGACTCACAAATTGTGCGTCTCATGGTGGAGGGCAAGCTTCCTAGTATAAGGAAATTAGGGCTAATAAGGGTGAGGCCCAGGGATAGATGGGATTTAGAAGGTGTTTTGGCAAGCGTCTACCATTTAAGTCATCTCCAAACATTGAAAATTTCATATTTTAGTGAACATATTATTACTCTTCCTAATTCTTTTCCAGAGACAATTACAAAGATCAGCTTAATTGGTGTGTGGTTAGACGACGGTGGCATGGAAGTGTTGGGAAAACTTGCCAAGCTTTGGGTACTGAAACTAGCACATTGCCTTTCTTCTCGTGGTCTCCACATCCATGCCCATTCGTTTCCCCAACTGCAAGTCCTAAAATTGATAGGAGTGGAAGTACTTGAAGAATGGAAAGTGGACGAAGGTGGAATGCCAGGCCTAAGGCATTTGGTTATCGATGGATGCCTTAAGATGACCATGCTTCATTTGGAACTACGGAGTTTGACTGCCTTGCGAGAGATGGAGGTGTTAAGGAGTAACTTTTATTTGGCAGACATGTTTCAGAGATTGCAGATGGAGCTTGGTTTCAAGCTATATACTCGTCTATCCTCCTCTACATACTGACTTTTATGCAAGCCCGAGGGATCGATAATTGCCTTGACTGGGGTATATATATATATATACTTTTATCTAGCTTTTCTTTCTATTATTCTTAATTTCTTAAATTACAAATGCAATAATATTGTAACATGTGTTTTGCTGCTTTGCAAATTCAAATGCAAACAATATCATTAAAAAAACCAGGATTTTTTCATTTATTATAATTTACTTGAAGGCTGTTTAAAAGATTATTAATTAGTAACTACTGTCCTTTCCTCACCCAACTAACTAATTGGCTACTGAAACGGGGTGAACTTCCAGATCCTTGGCTTGTTCCTCCTAATGCCACCACAACTATTATGTCATGTGACCCATATTCATTATAATTTATTTCAATTTGCAAAGGACTATCATTACTCTTTATTGTTATTGTTATCTGTCAATAACGATAAAGATCAATGCTATCTACTTGATTCTCATCTCATTTTTATTATTGACCAGCTCTTAGATTAGCATTTATTAAAAGTAATTTTTTTTTAATAATCGATGAATATTGTCATATTAGCCAAATGAAATGAGAGTTGAATATTTAAATATGTTTTCTTTGTCTTCTAAAAATTGGCCCATTTCGTATCGAGTTCAATGTTTCGTAGGTCTTTTATCTCATAAGGCCCAACTCTTTGATAAGAAATAAAAAACGAGTTAACATTTAGACTGAGACGGAAGAATTGCTATCAACTTCAATCTAAAAATCAATATATATCCTTTAAACATGTGAGAAGTGCATACTTTATTTAATATTTTTATTAAAAAATTAAGTTATGTTCATGTATCAATTAAAAAATTGTGTGGGTTAAAGATGCACAGTTTTATAGATGAGTTAAAAAATGAGACATGGTATATATTTTTTCCTAATCTTTTTTCAATCTTTCTACTTTTTAAAATTGTTATTGGATCTGGAGAAATGAGATTTGACCATCCCAATGACATAACTATTGACTATTTTGCCTTTTTTTAATTATTTTTTTTTTAAAAAAAAAAAACCACAAAACTTGACCCAACCCATCTACATAGTTTTGTAGTTTTTTTTTTTAAATAATAAAAAAAATAAAAGATAAAAATAGTTACTAATTATGTCTTGACAAAATATCATTTATCTTGTAAACGTGGGATTGTACATCCTATGTCCCCCTAAATCTAATAATGATTTTTTTTAAAATAAAATAAAATAAGAGGATGATATAACTTAATTATAAGAATAAGAAAGGAAAAGAATCATTCTTCTAAAAAAAAAAAAAAATACTGTAATAAGTGGAGGAAATTTATGTCCTCTCACAGACGCTCTCTCTCTCTCTCGGCCGCCCAACGTGTCGTCCTGCTACAAACTCCTCAATGCGAAGCGGCCACGTAACCAATGCTGTTCAAACCCGAGGAAGAACTCAAACTCCTCTCTCTCGACTCTCACTCTCTCTCTCTCTCTCTCTCTCTGTGTGCAAAAAGACGAAGAACAGGAGCCATGGCCGTTTCGTGCCCAGAAGCCACCAACCTCACAACTGCACCCTATTCAACAGAGCACATCCTTTCCAACACAGACGCCGATAACGCCAACCAGACCTTGTCATTCTCTACAATCAAACTACCCCACCTCACCGACTTCCTCCACGACCTCCAAACCCATCCCAATCCATTAGACCGCAACCCATTCTACCACCCTGCCGACGGCTTCTACATCTCCCAGAACGACGTCATCCTCCGACACATCCTCTACGATCTCTCCTCTCCCCCACACTCCGCCGCCTACCATCGAGCCGGCCCGCGCAACCGAGTCTTCTTCGACCCGTCTCGAACCCGGGCTGCCATCGTCACGTGCGGGGGGCTCTGCCCTGGTCTCAACACCGTCATCAGGGAGCTGGTGGTGGCCCTCTGGAACCTCTACGGGGTGCGTCAGATATTCGGGGTGAAGGCTGGCTACCGGGGATTCTACTCCTCGGAGCCTGTGGAGCTGAATCCCAAGCTGGTCCACAGCCTGCACAAGAAGGGTGGCACTGTGCTTGAGACCTCTAGGGGTGGTTTTGATCTTCACAAGATCGTCGATGGAATCCGGGATCGCGGCTTTAACCAGGTTTTCTTCTGTCTTTCAAGTCTGATACTCCATGAAACAATTATATATGTTAAATTTCTTAGCTTTGATTTTACGTTTGATGATGATCAATGGGGTCCTCAACCTTTGAAATTCATGGAACTTTGGAAAAGGCTTTGGTCTTACTTAAATTGACTGAAATTTAGCCACCCTTACCTCTGATGTTTGCCTATGCATATTTCTAAAATTCCCCTGCTTTTCTAGTCGTTAATAAACACAAACAGACCTTAAAGGGTTTAAGGTTGAAAATTTAGATATAATGTTATGTAACAAGAGAATTTAGGCATTTGTCCTCTTTCTTTGTTTTTGTGGAATAGCCTACACTCTACAGGGCTAGAGTATTTTTTTTTTTTTTTCTTATTTATTTGAGCTTTTAAACCACTCACATAATGAAGCAAATGCCCTCAAGCATTCGAGGACCTTAACTCTTAAACCTCTGCAGACGTCTTCCTCCTTATACCGACCACCGTAAGAGGTTAATAGCTCTGTTCGTATGATTCTGTTTGAGACTTCATGATAATGTTTTTAATTGTTGAGGTCTTCATATCTTTTTCCTCACATTAAAGCTTTTATGTTCTCTCAAGCTGGTGATAGAACACAATGGTAGAATAATCATCACAAGCTATGAGGGCAAAAATAGTCATCTATAGTGTAAACGGTTTCATCCTTGGTGGATAAAAGACATGGAGGATGGTTATTGTTATATCTTAAACATCACAGAACCTGAGGGTTCTTTGCAGAAAGAAGTATCAAGGAAGCTCGGTTTGTGTATGTAGAAAGTAGGACTGTCTATTGAATCACACTGTAAACTATACAGGAGGGGCCTATATAGAGGTGGATTACATACGATAAAGCAATGTGGGACCATAGTACATTGACCATAATACAATATAATTACCACAATACAATGTGGGACATATAACCTAACAGTGTAATTAGCAAGAAAAGAACAAATGAGGGGAACTAAAGGAATTGTAGAGATTTATTAAAGGCCAGAACTAACGTGCAAGTCTTGCAATAGAAATTCTCACTAGAAGGTCCAATAATTTCTAAAGAGCCTTGTTCCTACATGTGGTTTATTACCCAGGTTTTATGGGGTTTGCTACACAACTCATATTAGTAAGTCATGATTATATATCTTCTTTTCTGGATAGTAGAGTCATACGTTACAATAAGTTTTATATTCTTGTAATTGAGGCAGATTCTCAGCTGCCAATCATGGTAGACTTTATGTAGCTCAAATATTTTTAATTGTATGGAAGAGTCTAATGGGGTTCCTGTATTTGCTTATCCCCCATACATATAAACAGGTGTACATCATAGGTGGAGATGGCTCGATGCGTGGGGCTGTGAAGATATTTGATGAGATACGTTGCCGGAAACTGAATATTGCAGTTGTTGGGATACCCAAAACCGTAGACAATGATATTGGAATCATTGACAGATCATTTGGATTCCAGACAGCAGTAGAAATGGCACAGCAAGCAATAAATGCGGCTCTTGTGGAGGCTGAGAGTGCAGTTAATGGAATAGGCCTAGTGAAGCTAATGGGTCGAAGCACAGGGCACATTGCCCTTACTGCAACATTGAGCAGCCGTGATGTGGACTGTTGCTTGATTCCTGAGAATGAGTTTTACTTGGAAGGAAAGGGAGGGCTGTTTGAATTTCTTGAGCAGCGGCTGAAGGAGAATGGGCATGCGGTATTAGTAGTTGCTGAGGGGGCTGGACAGGATATGATACCAAGGACTGATGCACAGAAGGAGGAGAGGGATGAATCTGGCAACCCTGTCTTCTTAGACATTGGTGGGTGGTTGAAGTCGGAGATAAAGAATTGGTGGGCAAGAGACCATCCAAATGAGTTGTTCACTATAAAGAACATAGATCCAACATACATGATACGTGCAGTTCCTGCAAATGCTACAGATAGCCTGTATTGTACACTTCTAGCACACTCGGCAATTCATGGGGTTATGGCAGGGTACACTGGATTTGTAGCCGGTCCTATAAATGGAAACTATGCCTATATACCATTGGTGGAGGTGGCACGGGCTAAGAATGAAGTTAACATAAAAGACCACAAATGGGCATGGGTCAGATCTGTCACTAACCAGCCCAATTTTGTGAGGAACTAATCCTAATAGTATTGTGACGCCGTCCACAGACTGAGCCATTCACAACCCATGGTCGCCGTCCCACCAGACGCAGATCTAGAGAACACCGGACTCAACCCGCCAAACGTCCATGCCATCCCAACTGTGCCGTCAACCACCATGCCATTCCATGTCATCGTATCCTCAAACTGCGCCATCAACACCGCCACACATCTCGAGTGTCAGCCTCATCTCCGCACACCATCTTTGTTCATATGGCTTAGAAAGCGAGAAAAAAAAAAAAAGGTTGACGTGTTAGTAGAATAGGATTCTCATAGATGTGTAAATTTTATTTCATTTTTAATTATTCAGTTGTACTAGGTTAATTTTATTTTGCTGGACCTTGAGGACAGGGTCCTTTTAAGGGGTAGGAATGATAGGGTAAGATTAGGGTAAGAACCTAAGAGGGGGAGTTGGAATGGAATTCCAACTCATAAGGATTAGATTAGTTAAATATTAGGATTAGAGTATGTTTGAATTTGAATATTAGGTGTTATCACTTTAGATGTTATCTACTTGTATTTCTATTTAAAGGCCATTTGGTTGTTAATGAGAATAATGGAGAATTGATATAGACTTTTGTCTTGTGGTTTGTTTCCAGCCTTAATTGGATTTACTAGAGATCTGTCTCCATCCATTAATTAGAGTTAATTACCAACACAATTTCCCTTCCATTTTCACATTCGTTCATTCTTCATCCATTCTATCAGAAAGTACGCATACTACGGGACTCAAAAATAGTGCGTCTCATGGTGGAGGGCAAGCTTCCTAATATAAGGAAATTAGGGCTAATGCGGGTCAGGCCGAGCGTCAGATGGGATTTAGAAGGTTTTTTGGCAGGCGTCTACCATATGTCATCTCCAAACATTGAAAATTTCATATTTTAGTGAACATATTATTACTCTTCCTAATTCTTTTCCAGAGACAATTACAAAGATCAGCTTAATTGGGGTGTGGTTAGACGACGGTGGCATGGAAGTGTTGGGAAAACTTGCCAAACTTTGGATGCTGAAACTAGGACATTGCCTTTCTTGTCGTGGTCTCCACATCCATGCAAATTCGTTTCCCCAACTGCAAGTCCTAAAATTGATAGGAGTGGAATTAATTGAAGAATGGAAAGTGGACGAAGGTGCAATGCCAGGCCTAAGGCATTTGGTTATCAATGGATGCCTTAAGATGACCATGCTTCATTTGGAACTACGGAGTTTGACTGCCTTGCGAGAGGTGGAGGTGTTAAGGAGCAACTTTTATTTGGCAGACATGTTTCAGAGATTGCAGATGGAGCTTGGTTTCAAGCTACTCGTCTATCCTCCTCTACATACTGACTTTTATGCAAGCCCGAGGGATCGATAATTGCCTTGACTGGGGGTATATATATATACTTTTATCTAGCTTTTCTTTCTATTATTCTTTCTTAAATTACAAATGCAATAATATTGTAACATGTGTTTTGCTTTATTAATATATATATATATATGCTTTTGGTACATAATAAAAAGGTAATTATTTGAGTACTGTAGACTGAAATTATATATCTTTCATTTGCAATGCAAGGGGTGAGCTTTGTGGTGGTTAGGAGCGCAGGAAGATAGAGGGGATTGAGATGATTGGGGATGGAGTTGATGTTCTAATTAATGAAGAGTTGCTTGATGACTTAATTATTTTGGTTTTTTTTTTTTCTTTAATTTTTCTCATCATCAAGGCTGGTGTTAACTGTTAAGTATTTATGCCGTTGATCCCTTTGTAGATGATCAATATGAGTTATTAACAGACGAAAACAAGAGGGCACGAAAAACGCTCTGTAGGGGTTATTTGTAAAAGAAGAGTGAAAAGGAAAGTTTTGGTTGTAGAGGAGGAGGGAAGCACCATGCTTCTCTCCTCCTGTAGTGTTTGTTTTTGTTTTTATCTTTAGATTCTGAATAATTGTTCTTCTCTTTAGGTGTAGTTTGCATCCGTAGAGAAGAAGGTGTTTTATTCTCGTCCTGCTATGGGATTGAGAAGGTGTTTTCTGCATATATATACTTATTCTTCTATTTTGTTGTTTATTTTCCGTTGTAGACCGATCTGGGACGATGTATTTCATCGTCCTGGGTGAAAATCGATTCTGGAGGCTAAGATTGATTTGTGGTTTCTGTTCAAGTGGCCGCGACTTTAGCCGTGAAGGAGAGGTCTGCCTGACCGGTGCTCATAGATCGGAGGCTGGAGGTTTTTCTGTAAGTAAGTATCACAATCCTTCTACAGTGGGATGGCGTGTCGGCTAGAGGCAGGAATCGGACAAATCTTGGCGATTCGAGATCGAGGTGGTTACTCTATGTGTGCTCGTGGGTTAGCGCCGGTGGGATTTTTGGACCGGTTTTTACATCTGATTTGAGGGCAAAAAAAAGTCAACGATTTCTTCGAGGAAGGGAGATTTCTGGGGAAAAAATAGGAGAATTTTTCGGCCAGAAAATTCTGTAGAAGCTGGCGTTCTTTTTGTTTGAGAGGCTGGGTTTTGAATGGGCCCAAACAATACGGGAGCCTCATGCTTATCATTTGTAAATTCTAATCTGGATATTGTAACGCAGGAATTGTAGGTGTTTGGCTAGATTTTTTTCCGGGGTATCCGAAAAATGTAATCTCAGAGTCTTGCTCGTTTGGCAAATCGGTTTCTGCTTTTGTTTCTGAGAACTGTTTTTAAGAACAAAAAACAGAAAATTGTTTTCTATTGTTTTTTTGTTAAAAAAGCGTTTGGCAATGTTTCCGAAAATAATTTTTGAAAACAGAAAACAGTGGTTAAGGCGTTTGGATGATTGTTTTCAAAACAATTTTTACTTAAGAAGAAATCAGACCAAGCTAAAAAAGAAGTTCAATAGACCAAGTCACCAAGCTATAAAACAAGTGGAAAGAATTAACATCAACTCCATAAGCATCGTAAGCCTTGATTCTTAGTCTATGGCTTTGCAACAATGAATGGTGCAACATAGTTAACCAATATCTATGACAAGAAATAAATACCAAAGGCAGGAAGGACAAAACCAGCGCTCTAAGCAAACAACAAAGAAGAGAACAAGCTTGTTTAAGCATAACAAAACAAAAGTTATCTATTATCATTTTACACGTAACAATTATTAGAACAAAGTTCATGTAAATTTCTTTCTTCTATCACACTAGACAAGTGTAAATGAACTTTGAACATAAAATTTAGTGGCTGCTTCCTTTTCACACTTTAAAACACTTGATCGTGTAAATTGGTTCTCACGAAAACCCACCATTCACATATCTTTGAAGAGGTCCAACGCCATTCTAAAATTCCCAATTCATGCATATCCCGATATAAGAGTTGTCCACGGACGAACATCTCTTTCAGAAATTTCATCGAACAACTTCCTTGCATAATCCAAATCTAGAGATTTCACGTTCAAATTCTAAATATGAATACCCACATACAGATTATGAATATGATTACCCACAACTGAATTGCAAAATCCAAATCCAATAAGGTGTTGGCTCCTCACTTCTTCTTTCCCCGGACTCTCAGAGCACGAAGACAACTACCTCTATGCGCAAAACCCCATCAACATCGCTTCGCTTCATCCCTTCGAACTTGAAGAATTCGTCAAAGGTCACACTCTCTCTATCTCCCTCACCGTCCCAGAGTCCTTCACAATCCCTCTCGATCACACCTAAGTTTGTAGGCGTAGCCAATCCAACAAGAGTGAAGGATAGTGGAAGAGAGAGAGAGAGAGAGAGAGAGAGAGAGAGAGAGGTGCAGATGATGGAGGAATGGAGAGGAAGAAAATGGAGGAATTGGGAGGAAGAACCGCGTGCAGATGATGGATGAAAAATTATGGGAAGAGTTGCAGATGAAGGATGAAAAATTAATTCATGTGAAGCCTCGAACCCGAGATTTGCAACTGATTCCTTTACTGTGCACTTAAGTTGGGGAATGGGTTTAGCGAGTTTTCTTTAGAAACAAGAAAATTGTTTTCAAAAACAACTTAGACCTGTTTCCTTAAAACATGTTTCAGGCCAAAATTGTTTTCGTCCTTTTTGTTTTAAAAACAAGTTGCCAAACAGATGTAATTTGTTTTCAAACACGATTTTCTATTTCGGAAACAAAAAATTGTTTCCAAAACATGTTGCCAAACAGCTCTTGGACTCTGGTTTTGTAGAGCATTTTGGCTCTATCGGTTTGATGAATGAAATTGATTTATTTCTTCAAAAAAAAAAAGAAAAAAAAAAGATGATCAATATGAGTTGGTCTTTGGCAAATTTATGTTAATGGGCTCGGGTTTAGTTTACTTATGTATATTAATTACTCATTTTTCTTATATTTTTTATTAATAGGGGAGACAACTTCATAAGTGAATGGATCACAAGTCTTCCTTAACTGTGAGTCTCTTTATATTGACCCAACTCTCTAGTTCTTTGCACAGTCTAACAATTATATCATTAAAAAAATCAAAGTTTTTTATTTATTATATATAATTTACTTGAAGACATTTAAAAGATTATTAGTAACTAATCTCCTTTCCTCACTCAATTAACTAATTAGCTACTAAAACGAGGTGAACTTCGTGATCCTTGGCTTGTTCCTCCTAATGCCACCACAACTATTATGTCATGTGACCCATGCCCTATGTAATTAATTCATACTTAATAGATAACAATAAAAATAAAGAGTAATGCTACGTACTTAATTCTGATTTCATTTTTATTGTTGAGCAGTTCTTAGATCAGTATTTATTAAAAATGTTTTTTTTTTTAATAATTGATGAATACTGCCACATCAGTCAAATAAAATGAGAGTTGAGTATTTAAAATTACTCAACACAAATTACGGTTTCTTTGCCTTCAAAAAATTTGCTCATTTAGTATCGAGTTCAATGTAAAAAATTTAGAACGGTTTCGTTTGTCTTTTATCTCATAAAGCCCAACTCTTTGATAAGAAATAAAAAATGGTTAACATTTAGACCGAAACGGAAGAATTTCTATCAACTTTAGTCTAAAAATCATTATATATCATTTAACATGTAAGAAGTATAAGTTTATTTAATAATTTTATTAAAAAATTAAGTCATTTTCATGTGTCAATTAAAAAGATCGTGTAGGTTAAAAATACAGATGACGGTTTATAGATATATTTTCTGATCTTTACTTTTTAAAATTGTCGTTAATTTGGAGAAATAAATAATAAAAAAAGCAAAAGTCGCCAATTATTATATTATAGAGTGACAAAATATCATTTTCCTTGGATAGGTGGGATTCATGTAGATCCGACATATGTCCCCATAAATGATAAATCTAATAATTAATGATTTAAAATATATATGTATATATATATATATATATATACTTTGGGTTGGCCTAAATTAAAAATCATTCATTGTTTGTGGTACAAAAAGTTCATGGACGGTCCCCGTGATAAATTATAATTACGAATCACTCCCTGAACCCGTTTTATGTCCACCAAATTAATAAATTTCGTTAGTTTGATACGTCATACCTAATAACAAATC
>JAJPGS010002051.1:0-42062 GCA_028654335.1 Alnus rubra | reverse complement strand
TATTTCACATTCTTCTATTTTCAATGAAAGCTATTACTTTTTTTTTAATGGAATAGTCATTCTGTGTACCAAACGTAACCTAAGTGCATTAAAAGCTAATTATATATAGACTAAGGATGCGTTTGAGATTGTAATTTCATAGATAAAAAGTGTGATTTTAAACTAAATAAAAAAAAAATGAATCGTCGGGAATTGGATTTTCAAGAAATTGCGATTTGAAAACGTATAAAATTTGTTTTTTCAAATCGCAAGCAATATAATGTTTTTTTGAAAATGTAGAATTTTAAAGGTTAATCTGTGATTTTGCCAAATGCTTAATAACGTTTTTGAATATCACTTTTTCAAATTGCGCATTTTTAAATTGCACTTTCTGAAATTGCAAACTTAAACTGAAGCAAGTTGCGAATTGAATTCTAAATAATAATAATAATAATAATAAATACCAGTATTAACAAAAGTTAGTTTGAGATTGGGTGTAGACAAACAAAATGTTAAATAAAATTGGTAAAAACAATGATTTGAGTTTCTTTCAACTTCAATTGAAATCATAATGGAGTATGAAATAATATGATTCAATTTTTGCGGTTACCCAAACAGGTGATACATCACAAAAGACCAAACCATGTGGCGATCTCTCTCAACCAGTCTTATTTCTCGCCTGCACATGCGGGTTCTCCTCATTTCACATCAAATCCTTATTTTCATTGGATATGACATTCATGTCACTCATATTTCAGATTTGCTGCCTAAGTTTTGGGATTTAGAGTCAATTACTCGAGCTTGTGTGATTGAATTTTAACAATCAAATTTAGTCCAAACAAAAAAAAGTATTGAGGATTAGTCAAGATTTATACAAGGGATTAGCCAATTTTTGCGCCCATTACGCAGCGTATCGGGTTCGCGGCCAGATCTCATTACGATGCATTCTCACTTATTTTTCTTTTCCTTTTTCATATCTTATTGAAAATGTTAGATTTACAACACCAATACAACAAGTGTACAACAACCCCTCACATGAGGGTGTGCCCCACACACTGGAATCAAATCTCTATCTTATTTGTAGTGAAAAAATCCACTCATGTTAAAATGCTTGTAACGTTTTCTTCTGTTTCTTAGGGTCCGTTTGAGTTTGCGATTTCAAAAAGTGCGATTTTAAATTATGCGATTTGAAAAAGTAATTTTTAAAAATTTGACAAAATCCCAATTTGGCTTTTAAAATTGCAGGTTAGCCTTCAAAATTCTGCGTTTTTTTAAAAAATCACATTGCATGTGATTTGAAAAGGCAGTTGCTGCGTTTTCAAATTACAATTTTTTTAAAAAGCAAATCCCAAACTATTTTTTTTTTTTTTTTTTGCGATTTAGTTTAAAATCGCATTTTTTTATCTACAAAATCGCAATTCCAAATGCACTTTTAATTATTTTTGGTTTTACTTTTCTTGAATGAGCTTTAAAAAATTAAATAAATAAATAAATAATTCTACGGAGATGTTTTGGTAGAATGAATATATGCCACCGACAGTATAGTTGCACCGGAAAAAAGTTGACATTTATTCAAGGATGGTAATTTATACGATTAATATTTATAAAAAGGTGTGGAGATTTTATGTGCGAGGGAAATGGGGTGGCCCAGTCCACCAATCAGAGCTTGTTTAGGTCTAACAACATCATTTATTGACAAATAATCGGGTTGTGAGGCAGAATGAAGCAGTGGCGGAGGCAATCGCCACACCCTATCCATTTCAACCACATATCTACGTGGGGGCAACTGGTCCTCTTCCTTTAATTAGTTTCTTTACCTTTTAAAGCTAAGTAAAATAAAAGAAGTGACTCCCAATAAATGATGTGCATTAACTACATACTGTAGGTCCTGACAGGATGATTCATTTGTGTCGGTATAGTTTCGGTACAACCGTGACAACTCGCTATTTGTCGGTGATCTTGTCTTCCGATTGCTGCAGAACCTGCAAAGTCAAGAGAATACGTTGAAAGTTGATCGGCGTTCTTCCCTCCGATTCTTAAGTCAGTTTCTGAGTGTATAATGTATTTAAGTGTAATAATATCAGTCTGTTCTCATACCTAAAGTTCTAGCCTATTTATAGGTTGAGTGTGAACGATAAATACCTTTACCGCATTAGGGTTTTGCCTCTTTCATCCCCCTTGACCTAGGAGTGCTGCCGAAATCCGACCTCAACTTGGAATCGCCCACCTTCCCAAACTAAGACTCTTCCTTAATAGTCTCAAGGTGAGATTCATGGAGACAAATCTGAGATTAATGCCAATTTCAAATTTTTAGGGACGGTGCGTGATTCCAGAATATTGAGATTGCGTGTAACAAACTTCCGATCCGTTGTGTTAGTCCCAAGACAATACCTTTCTTGGCTCCCGGACACCCATCCTTGCTGGTTAATATATGTTGGGCCTTGGGCCTATATTTTCACATGAGCTAACGTGGGATGAAAAGCTCGTAGCTCCCGATGTTGGCCGAGATAAGTGGGATTATTTCCAACAATTTAATTCATCAATATTGGTTTACTTTTCTTTTTTCTTTTTTCTTTTTCTTTTTTTTGGGGTGGTCTTAAAAGGTATTTATCATATGATAAAAAATGATTAAAAAAGAAAGTGTTTATCATTCTTTTAAAGATAAATTGGTTATTGAATTACGAGAAGGTCTATTATAACACTCCAACCCATTATATATGGATTGTTACAATATTTTCCCTTTTGCCCCATTACTTACAAAATCTTTTTTCTTTTTCTTTTTAAAAATAAAATAAAATATTCATGTCAAATTATCATCCCATTGTCAATGTCGCCTTAAATTATTGATGGAGTCAATATTTCTTCCAAACTGCCAAAAATTGCCAATGTTCCCAAGGACAAAACTGTCAAAAATTAGCTCTCCAACCTCATTTTTTTAAAAAAAAATAAAAAAAATTAGTTTTTCTTTTCCTTTCTCTCTCTCTCTCTCTCTTTTCAAATTTAGAAGTTATTATTTTTATCTTATTAAAAAAAAATTAAATTATTTTTGTTTTTTTGTTGATTTCTGAGGTATATTGACAATGGCTTTTGGGTGAATATCGACAATAGAGTGGTAGACGGATAGAAAAGGCAATTAGATTGTGAAGTATCAAGGAATAGCAAAGCAAAGTCGTTTCTTATAAAATTCATACACGGTTTAAATTGTTTATTATAATTGTATGGTGAAATATCTTTGTAATTGTCGACCATAAAATATCATAAAGAGAACATAAATCATAATGTGTTAAACTAAGCCGGTTAAGAAAACCCAACAAATTCCAAGCTAAAAAAAAAAAAATGTTGTTTTTTCTTTTTTCCTTTTTAATTAAAACTATAACAATAAGTAAGCAAATAAGTTTGAGTCTTGTTAAAAATCACACCCCATTCTATTTGACTGATGTGACAATATTCATCGGTTATTGAAGGGAGAACTTCATTTATAACTCCCGATATTTTACCCATTTTGAAAGAAGATACATAAACTTTAAAACGTCTCAATTTAGAGTATCTATTTTTCAGAAAGTTTCAATCTCAGTCCTCCATTAAATCTTGTCAAAATTTCCAAAATACCCCATTTTTTTAGGAAAAAAAGAAAAGAAAAAACAATTGCTAGGATTTTAGTGTTAGTTAGAATTTAACGTAATTTGCAAAAATACACATGCTTGAATCTTTGAAAAATATTATAATTTTTTTTTTTAAAATAAATAAACACATGAGTATTTTGAGAATTTTGATGGGATTTAACGAAAAATTCTAACGGATGACTAATATTGAAACTTTCTAAAAAATAATACCTTAAATTGAGACATTTTAAAGTTGAGAAATGATTAAAACACTCACACTACATGGACCCCACTCTATTGTGCATTGGTGTTATGTCATTGTTGTGTAGTGTGAGTGTAAGGATCACTCCCCTTTAAAGTTTAGGTACCTTTTTTAAAAAAGATGTGAAAGTTCAAGAGTTATAAGTGAAATTCTCCCGTTATTGAGTCAACTTTTGTTCAAAATAAAAATAAAAAATCAAGGATTAATGAGCTAAATATGAGTTATGATTCATGATTGTTGGCTCAACGAAAGAGACCTAGCAACATATTACAATAATCATTTAAAGTCATGTGACAAGGCTAAAATGTCATCATGCATGTTTACTTTTCTTTTCTTTTCTTTTCTTTTTAATTGGGTTGATCTAATTACACCGATCGAGTCTTTATTTATCTGCAGGCAAGATATTCCACCGGAAAATGTACTGGTTAGTTGGGGTTACACAGGTGATTTAATTTCTTATGTACTTGTTTGCATCAAGTTCATAAAGGCAGTGTGAAAAGCAAAGAAAGGTTGGGCTCGATCCACCGCCATCATCATCGCCATCACCCTATATATAAATTGTCTTGGAGTTTGTTTGGTTTGATGTTTACTCTTAAGTTTTGCCGTATTACTTTTGTACTGCTAATATTTGTGTTACTTTCTTGAGTGAAGCTTCTTGTTCGTCCATGAAAGAAACAGTCTTTCACTTTAATGAATTATGTTGGGGGGATGGGCTCATGGCTCTAGCTTAGCAAGTCAAACTTCCACCATGATTACATGCACTCCTGTCTCCTTGCTCTCTCTCTCTCTCTCTCTTTCTCTTTGTTCGAAGATTGACAAATTTGACTTTTATAGGTGGAGTGCTCCGGTACTTATTTACAATGAAAGGGAGAATGTAGTCATCATGAATTTTCATGTGGCTCAATAGGGCACTAATGGGACAAATATGGTTTCTTTAGATATTAAATCTCTTAAGAGCACTCTCAAGAATGGAAGAGGTTTCGATGAAGCGGGGTAGCTCCGGTGGAGTCAAATTCATTACGGATCGTCATAAGGAGCCGTTTTCGATCTTGAGAGGCAATGAATGCATAGGCATCATCGCATTCTTCCATTTTTTATATTTTATATTTTTTTCATGTTTTTTTAAGCGGAGTGCTAGAGGGATCACCTCCTCCCATATTGGGGTAGGTTGTGGGGGTTGAGGGTCCCTTACGAGCCCTCTCAACGTAAAAAAATATGGGTCGCAAGGAATTTTGGTGACTCATTGCTCCACGAAAGTGGTTACAAATAGGAGTGTACAATCGGTTGTGGTTATGCAGTTATTAGCAACCGACAATTATGCGATTATTAAAAAGTAGTTATTAATTGGTAATCGCTTTTCGTTGATTTTTTTATTTTTTTTATTTTTTTTGAGAAATCCATGAAGAAAAAAAAAAAATCTATCTATAGTGAAAGGATCTCTAGAGTGAACTCGTTGAGTCTATATTATGGACTTCTTTTGCCAATGGTAATAGGGCTATTGTGCCTAGTGAGCCCTTGTCGCATACACTGTGTAAAGCAAAGCAAAGGTGATGATGATCTCCATCACCACTCTCCTTCAATGGCTCCCACTTCTGCCGCAACGCTATCTGTGGGAATTGCTTGAAAAAGCACAATTAACACAATCATTTAATTTGCATGTGTACTTACACTTGATAGAAAGGGTTAATCATGTATAGATTCATATATTAGGAAGTTACCAAGCCTGTAACTGCCTTGAGAAAGAGGCAACGGAGCCAAAAAGCTGCGCAATCAAGTACAAAGCTGAATAAAAAATAGAAAAATTTCACTTACAAACCTGAAGTGTAAACAGTTTTGTAATCATTTAAAATTTAAAATATCGATATCTCATGTTTCAACCCTTCTTATTTCACCCTTGTTTCATTTTTATTTTTTAAAATGCCCAAAATGACTCGTCTTTTTATAAAATAACTTAAATCTCATTAGGGAGATGATGGGTCTCTCACAAGGAGAGAGGGAAAAAAAAAATGAAGCTCCATGAGCATTTGACTAATCTTGAACATGTGTTATACTATTTCTAACCTTTCATACCCAATAGCTAGCTGACACGTTATTACAAATATGATAGAGTGACCATTTCAACATCATCTTAAATATAGTTAGACCCAACTTGAGGAGGAGTGTTAGAAATTACAAGCGGTGATATTCAAGTCTCTCTCTCTTTTTATAAACCTTATGCATCTAATTTTTCATGTACTTAATAGAAAAGTTTTAAGAGTTGTACCATAACCATGTATTGATTCGACTTGTCTAACTAGGTGACACCTATTACAAATATAACAGTCACCATTTCAACATGAAAAATGCTACACTTTTTAATTTTTTTTTCCTTCAAAAGTTGGTTCCCAAGTGATGTGTCACCATCCCATGAGATCGTAATACATTTCCAAAACAATGGATCGCATGAGATGGCGACACATCACTTGAAGACCAACTTTTAAAGAAAAATTTAATAAGTATAGCATTTCTCTTTAACGGCATCTTACATATAAAGGTGGCTGACATAACTTGGTATGATTTCTTTTTGCTATTCCTGGACACTCGTTTTTCTTGTGACCGGTGATTCGAGATAGTTTATCTTATAAGGATAAGATGTTAAAATTTAAAATGGGGTATGCATGAAATGCTTATTCAGCCACCGTAGTATTGAATGCAGGGAGCATTATGTTTTGATTGTGGTTGGAGTAAAAGGTTATGGAGAGAAGTGATGCTTGAATGCTTTGTTAACCCCATTTGTTTTGGTTGGGATGAGGTTGTGAAGGCTTAGAAGGGTAAAAACGTGCATAGCATTGTTTGTAAATTGGCTTTGGGTGCAACCATCATAATAATATCAAATTTTGCAATTGGGTGAATTCTGAGGAGCAGATTCTACAGTCTATTTGTTGGGAGATTGGTACAAGGATTATGGGGAAAGGAAAAGGGATGTTCAGATACACTACCACTAATGCCAAGCTTTGTGAAAATTGGGGTATTCCTTTGAGTGTGATGGATTTGAATGGCTGAAGGGTTGCTGCACTGGTAGATGGGCAGTTGGGGTTCTCTGTTTTGCTAAGTTTAAGAGTTATCATCATGTGACAAATATGCTTCCTTAACCTGTACCCCTCTGTTCTGGTCACAAAATAGATTGAATAAATCACATATAACAGTGTAATCTGATTTAGAATTACAATAATAGGTACAAAAAGAAAAAAAAATACAAGCCCTATTCGGTAATCAAACTTTCTTACATTTTTCTTTTTGCTTCCATCCTTGCAACCAACTTGAATAAGCTTATAATTGCTACCTATTTTATATCTCTTGGCTTGATTTAAAACAATTGTGTTATAGAAAGAAGAAAGTGAGAAAGTAAACATGCTTTTGAACCAACAAAATTCGAAGGCTTGTTTGCTAATGGTTTTTATTAATAAACAACTCGATACAAAAAGCGCTCAAAACTACTTTCACCTTTATATCACATCACAACCAAAAAGTAAAAAATACATTTTAAAAAGCATTAGCAAACGGGCCCATAGCTCTCAGGCTTGAGCCTGCTGCAAAAGCAACAAATACAATTTCAAAATTACATCACTACCTGTAATATACACTTGTCTTTCAAAACTTTGGTCTGGACTTGCTTCCCCATGTTCATTTCATAGGAATTTGTTCCTTCAGTGACTTCAATACTTCTTTCGATGCTATCTTTTTCGCTGTCTTTTTATCAGCAGCCGTGGCTGTATGCTTGAAAGAGATCCCATTTGCTTCAACCTCTATTGTGACTAAAGCCATACCCTTATTGCGGGTCTTGGTGGGTTCTTTCAGATTATAATGCCTTGCTTGGCATAGCTCATTTAACTCCTTTACAGGATGAGGAGTCACTGTTTCAGGAGTAATCAGAGGCTCCAAAAGAGGCCTCATACTCTCAAAGACTATCTCCTTATTGTACCCCGAATCGACAAGAATGGCACCTGCCAAAGACTCTATAACATCACCAAGTACCTGCCACAAATTCCAAAATATCACATAATTTATCGAATTAAACCAAGGAACTTGAAAAAGGGAAAAATGTCTTAACCGAAAATAAAAAGGAAGAAGGAAAACAAGAAAGGAAGAAGAAAGAAAACTTCAGCATAAAGTTTAAGAAGAAACAAATATAACAATAAACACAAGAATCTAACCTTGGGGAAAGTTGTCTCCGACTCCCATCCAAAAGTTGATTTTGAGGATAACTTATCAAAATTGTTAACTGTTTCCACTACATGCCTGTGGAGTTCTTGTGAGGCATGGAGGATGTGTTTGTGCAGTTCAAACTTAACTGCAGATCGTGCATAACAATCATTATTTGTAGAAGCAGATCTCATGTCAGTTAACAATTCTGGAGACAACCCAGGATATTTATGGTAGAAATGTATGGTCACAAGATAATCTAGCACCGCGTCCCCAAGAAATTCAAGTCGCTGCACGAGTAACAAACTTTTAACAGAGTAAAAAAGAAGAGATTAACTGATATCAAATTTAATTTGTGAAATCAAGAGATAGAACATGTGTTTGAGTGTATGTCTCTGTATTAACATAAAATTCAAAGACCTACTGTTATGCAACATATACTGCTAAAATATAACGAAGTTGACATGTAGGTTGACTGATGAAATTAATGGCATAATTCTAATCTAGAGTGTCATCAAATTTACCTGATAACATCTTGGAATCTCAGGAAGCATGTAAGAACCATGGGTCAGAGCTTCCAGTAACAGAGAGGTATCACGGAATGAGTAGTTCAACAAGGACTCCAAATGTCTGACATTTAGAAGCTTCTCTGCATGAACTTGGAAGTGCCTCTCATACGGTGTAACATGGAAGTCTACCTTTATACCCATCCAATCCATAAATAATAAGGCTGCAGTTTCACCACCTGTGCTAAGAAATGCACCAATTAGTGCTTCAACAACGTCAGCAACTGTTTTACTTTTCACCTTTCTACTTTCCCTAACATAGATTTTTCTCGTACTAAGGAGCAACTCCTCACTTAATGCATAAGTCTGATATCTATCTCCAGGAATTATCCACTTTATAGGATCGAAGGACTCATTCCGAATAAATCCCTACAATTTGAAGAATGGAAAATGAGTCTCAATATAATAAAAAATATAAATTGAAAACATCCTCACAACTAAGCAATCTATAAATACTTATGTCACAAAGAGAGCTCCAAAACGACCTTAACTTTTGATTCACATGATGAAATCTAAAGTAGCAACAGGCCTAAAACATTTTCTAACAACAAATCCAACAAAGGAAGAGTTTTAGCTGAATTACAAGTTAATTCACATCAATAATTCAGGATCCTTGAGAAACAATATTTCCACGAGTAGAGGCGGGGTTCATAGACAGTATATACATTAGAAATAAAAGTAACTAAAATTTCCAAATTGATATTTACAACTTGAAAATAAAATAAAAAAATATGGGGCCAACAAGAATGGCATGCAAGCCCATACAACAAGAAAACAAGTGAAAAGAGAATGGCATGCAATTTTATGCTGTCAAGTTTGAGAACTTCAGTCCTAGATGCAATACATAAGAGGATCAAAGCAGATATCATATAAACTCAAAACAAACCCATTTGTTAAAGTCTCAAGAAAAGAGAAAAGACGAAGAACAGTATACTTTTACATTAAAAAATTAAACCATCTCCATATTAGACTAAAAAAATGCACCTTTTGATGAGGGATGGTGAAGAAACAGAAACTCATACCAACTACAATTTAAATGAAAAGTCAACAATCTTCTAGGATTTAATTTGATTCCGAATAGAATTGAAGTATAAAATACCAACAATAAGTGTAATACAGAAATTGAAAAAGTGAAGAGCAGCAACAAATTCATGAGAATTGAAGACACCAAGAATTTAAGGAATTATTAGAAAAAAAAATTTACCGGAAGTTTGCGGTCACATCCAAACTTGCAAAGAGCCGCGTTAGAAATTATTTTTTCTTTCTTCACACTAAGGACACCCTCATGTTGATTTTGATATGTCTTGAAAAGTTGTTGAGTAGCAGCATATTTGAGAAAAGAATCTCCAAGAGTTTCTAAGGATTCCAAGTGGAATGACTCTTGGCATTTCTTAGTAGTAATTGCTTCCAAGACCTACCATGAAGATATGTTGAGCACAAGTTCAAACAAAAACTCAATATACAACTAACGGAGATAGGGACATCATTAATATACAGTTGATCAGGCCACAGTGAGAGAGAGAGGAGAGAGGCTGTGGTGTGCAGTGTATATTATTGTACAGTCATGTTCCCCACACTAAATAAATTTACTGATGCTAAATGTACTGATACAGCAAATTTAACTATATAGAAATATAGTTAAATTAGATGCTTGGAAAGTGCAAGTTTGCCTAAAATTAAGTGTAAATGTAGTGATGTGCATTTTTACAAGCAGATAAAAGAAAGTTTCATGCTTCAAACCGATTATTTTCACAAAATGAAACAGGAACTATTTGCTTTATCTGCCAAACACATGGCAGAAATATATATATATATATAGTTTATCTCCATTGTTCTAATGTCAAACACATGCTTTATTTTTGCACAACCATTCTACTGTGCATACTTGTGATAACAGACACATAATATCATATAAGCAAAAAATGTAAACGTGTCATCATATGAAATGGACTAAAACTTCAGCACATAAATGCCAACCACAACACAAGCACAATTACAAGAAGGATTACATACCTTAATGGTTGGAATAACTTCATTTTGCATGCAATGATCCAAATGCATCTTTTTTAAATTGACAGCCATGAGCAAAGACTCAAGCCGATGCATGATCGAAGGAACAAATGAGAACGAATAAAATGTAGCGATTGATATTGGTGACATGATTATTTTGCAAAGTTCTGGAGGCAATTCAACTGTTGTATGACCTGATTCTGAAAAAAAAAATATGTAATGTTTACTAAGAGAATAATAATGTTATAGTCGCAAGATAACTGAATCTAATGGAAGCACTGAAATCCTCATAAAGAAATATCATAGATCTAATCATTTTAAAGAGTCTATTCAAACAAAGTTCCTCTAGGGCATCCTATGCATTCTCACTGCCTCCCTTCTCATCAAAATATTATAATGCAACCTGGATTTGGGGAGTAAACTAAGAGTACAACTTCCAGAGAAAAATAAGACTAGCTCACATAATTAAATGAACACATAAAGTGTAAAACCAACAATACAAATCTAAATAATTGTGTTACATAGGACCATTGGCAAAAAGATAAATAAATAAATAAATAAAAAAGAAAAAAGAAAAAGAAAAGCATTTATAAAATTTTAAATTTAAAGAATCTGAATTATTCCTTTTTATACAAACCATATTACAAATAGAGGGCAGAACCAACAAGACTAATACCTCCTTAGACTGAAAGCCTATCCAAGAAAAATCATGATACATGATGGATGAAGATGATTGATTAGTTTACGATCTACTTTTGAGAGTAGAGGCAAGAACAGGAAGGAACATGACCAATGATTTTATACATGCTTTGCTTGTGCTAAAAAGAAAGGATGAGAATGTAACCAATTAGAAGTAAGAACTTTAAACCTTTCTCTTTCTGTTTTCTGCATCTCTGAAGGTAATTTTGCAACTGAAAAAGATGTCTCCCATTAAGCAATGATTCTTGATCAAAATGCAGCTTGATGCCATGCCTGTATTGTAAGGGTTCAGATAAATTACAATTTAGCATTGCACAATTGTAATACATTCCATCTAGATGAAAGAACAACAATATCTTTTCATTCAGCAGTTAATAATGATAACATACCGCTCTTCAAAGTACTTCTTGTATGTAACCATTCTGCCATCTCTGAGCTTCAGAAGTGAGTTTCCATTTAATCCCAAAATTCCAGTTATGCAGTACACATGACCATTGTGAGGGGTATAGACCAAAGAATTCCGAAGCATGCATGTGCATACAGAACCATCTTTGGTCTGTACACAACGAGCATGACCCTTGGGCAGAGAACAATTCAAGTGATATTCACAAAACTTTTCACATGAAAAGTCAACAGAAGTAATACATTCCCAATCGATCAAAGATTTCACATCTTTGCCAATGGCTGGCAGCAAAAGATAGTCAATCTCAATATTATCTCCTGAACAATCTCCATCCAAAAGCTCCTTTAAGTTATTCAAATTATGATCAATAAGAACTCTTAAAAGAGTTATCTGAAACCTTCTACACAAAAGGACCTGCAAACAAAGTTTTACAAACAGAAACAAATTTCTTTATAAATTTATTCAATACACCAGATAAAGAGCAAAGCAAGCAAAGAAAAAAAGAGAAGTTACATGATCTGGGCTAAGATGAATCTCTCCTACATATTTAAAGTTCACTGCCAAGCTACCCCTGTCAACGTCCAAGTCAAAATTCATGCTTCCAACATCAGAATCTAGCTTACTTCTCATGACAAGCATGATGTCATGAACTGGAACATCATAACCAAAGTTCTGCTTCAACTCAATTAAATAGCAATGATACATTATTTTAGAATTCTTTGGACGACAACCGACCAGTTCAGGTGGGAAGTAACTGGGTTGCTCATCAATATAATGTTTATTCCCTGTACATTATTAAACAGTCAGACAAGCAAAAGTAGCAATCAAGAGGTTCAAAAAAAGGAGGCCTGGGGGAGAAAAGGCCAGACTTCTCCCTATGTTAAAAAAAACATTGTAAAGTGGAAGACAATCAAAGCAGGAAGGAATAAAAGGCTCCAACACAATAAAATTACCACATTCTTGCACCGTGCCTTCTTCCACAACAATATCTGGAACAAGATTATCTGTCAAAGCACCAATCTCATGAAGTTTCTTACATGCTTCAAGGCAGGCAATCTGTTTCATAATTCTAGAGTTGATATTTTCTTCTACAACAACTTTCTGTAAAGGACAGCTCTTGGGAAGATGTAGAGTGCGAGTCTTCTCATCCCACCTTGGAGCTGGTTTAAAATAGCTAGAAGAAATAAAACCAAGTCAACATGAGGTCAAGTACACAGCAAATCTTAAAGTTAATAAATTATGAACAACATACATAGCAACATGGAAATAAAGATTAGTAATGAGGAATAAACTAACCAATCCGAAGGGAGCCGTGAGCAATAGAAGTATATCAAACCAACACTAGAATTCAGTGTCACAGACGCTCCAGTGCTTTCGACATAATAAACTTCCTCATCATTTACATCACTTTGAAGGGGTGAGCAAGGAAGTGAAGCATGGCGTAAGGATGCCTTTCTCATAATATCTCCACTAGCAAGATATTTCTCTAGTCGAGATCGAGTAGCAAAATCCTCACTGTAGTTTATCAAAAGACAAGTATTGAATACCAAGTACACCATATATGTTCTAAGATCAACACTTAGTTCATATTTAGAAACAGTAAATCTGAGGATTAGTGGGAGAAAAAAATACTGGAACTTATTTAAAAGCGGTGCAGCAGTCTTAAATTGGAAACAAAATAAAGAAAGAAATTTTCCTAAAAAGCTTTCTACAGCACTTCCCTGAATGAACATGGTTTAAAATGTGTAATGTCAAATGATGTTTTAAAGAACTTTACCTCTTCATCATTAATATATAATCTGAGTGTTGCATTCTAGCACGGCCTCTGGATTGTATGAAACTACAAACGGTGGAAGATGGGTCAAATCTAATCACCAAGTTGCAGCTTTGAACATCTAAACCTTCTTCAAGAATTGATGTTGCAACAATGATGTTCACCTATAAACACATTTGACACCCACAATCAAACAAGGAAATCAGTGACAAAACACATTCTTGTGAAACTAAGTGGGGGAAAGAGCGTACCATGCCTTGACGAAATTCTTCCACAATTTCATTTTGTTTTTTCCTCGTCTGGGATTGCAACCCAGTGTTATTGCCTGCAATGTATTTAGACTTCCAACTGCTGTATTTCGGAAGCAACTCGTTTAATAGATAATGTAAGACAACGGCTGTAACGACCCTTTCCACAAAGACTATACATCTAATATCCTTTAAATCCCTGTATTCACATAATGCATGGTAACTCATCAACAAGCAATGATGTACAACTGAAACAAAGAAAAATGTTAGACAAGTTTAACAGAAAATCAAACAAATGAAAGAATAGGACTTCCAAATTCAGGCCAAACCATGACTTCTCTATAATTGAAGCCTCAATTAGCAAAACTTCCTAATATAGATTTGCATCAAAGTTAGAAAATAGATCATTCAAGCCTCCTTCAAAAGGTTACTCTGTGATGGAACCTTCAATGAAACTAAACCCCTTGATCCACTTAGTGTAGTGGCGAACAAGTAGGAAATTATCATTGTGTTAGAGAGATCAATGTTTCCTACGAACGCAGGAACAATACTCACAAACTTTCAAGTACTTGAAGTGCAAATTGGAGAGCTTAGAGTATAAACGTTACTATAATATACATAATCACAATTTGACATGTGTCCCAAAGATAATGATGATGCACGACATGCCAACCTGTACTCAAGAAGAGATTCAATGAGGCAGGCAACTTTTGAAGTTACAAGCCCTGCATCCACATTGGCTTCAACATTATCACCAATAGACCAATCTGGACCTGAACATATGATGGAAAGAAAGAAAGAAAGAATGTAATCAACGAATAGAAACTCAAATCAACAACATTTATTCAGAATTGAAGTACCTGATGGAACATAAGAGGCAAATGCATCAAATGCAGCCAAACTGAAATTATTAACAATTGCCTGACTACGCACATCCAGTTTTCCCCATGGAATTAAGTCAGTGTCATTACATATGTCAGATTCATTGCATGAAAAGGACTGTGTAGCCTGTTACACAAATGCACAATCAGTGATGTTCGCCATACAAAAAGCATTGCAATAGAGCAAAGCCAAAAACATAGAAGATATAAACTGATTAATACCTTTAGACCCAGCCAAATACCAAGCTCATCCAAACAGAATATTAAAGCTAAAAAAATCTTTTTTATCTTTTTGCTAGTAGCATCTGCAGCAGATTCTCCGAGACCAAGGATTTTCAGTGAGCGTAGATGCTAATAAGAAACAAATCAACTGTCAGTACTCTCAAGGAAGCAAACTAGTTCTTTTCAAGTTAAAACATATAGAATTATAAAAGAACAAGCTGATGGCAAAAGAACTACATGGCAAGTATATATAACTGAAATTATATTTAAATAATGGAAGTTAAAATTTTGTTTTGAAATGCAGAGGTTCCAAGCACAACAGATTAGTATGGCAATTTTTGAAACAAAGAATTGTCTACGACTTAAACCCATTTCCTTATTGAACCTCAAACACTAAATTAAAATAGAAACTCAAGAACTAGATTTACTCCATTTTACACACATTTCATGAAGTACAGATTCCAATTTAATATTGCAAAATAAGTATAGATAAAATGTGCTCACCTTTTTTTCCAAACTCTGCAAATCATGAGCTAATCGATCATATAAGGTACATGGAATTTCCTTGTGGCTATAGAATTTAAACTTCGGAGTCGAAAATGGTATAAACTGAGCAAGCACAGATTCACTAGCACAAGTATACACCTTGAACCAACAGGGAATGAAAACCAGTAGTCAATCACTTGTCCACCCATGAGAATAACATGATCATCAGGTAAACGACATGACACACATACAGAGTGAGAGGACAAACTTATATACAAAAGAACAGAAGCAACCTTTGAGTTCATCATGGTCTCAAGATCGGAAATCTTTTGCCAGCAAGAGTTTTCAGAGTCTCCACCTATATTAACAGGAAGGGGGAAAAAGGTTTAAAATCAAAGATTGATATTCAGCACCAAACAAAATAAGAAGAAATTAAAAATTAGTATAAACCATTGTCAAAGATTTGCATACTCTTTGTCTTTATGGGAGAAGCAGTCATCCCAAATATTCTAGGAATATCAGATCTAGCATAACTTAGCTGACGGTGATAGAACTCCTGCAAATGCATTCCAGATACTTCAAATATGGCAAAACCAAGCGTTTTACAGGCAACAAACACATATCAATAAGCAATAACAAAGCAACATGAACTCCCAGTTATATAATTGAAAGTGATTAGATCAACCCAATCTGAAAGCAATGACAACTTCAGTACAATATCTGCCAACTGTCATGCATTATAAGTCCAAAAACCCAACTATCATGCATTTCCCTTGCAAAAACACTCCAGAAAACCTAGATAAACTATTGACACTAATTCACATCCATCCTAAATTTACCCATCATGGTCAATCAAAGTATCAAAGAATATCCCGCCTCCAATATACATAAAAATATGATTGCACATTTTTATATCCAAAGATTTACAAACGAGTTAGTTTAGAATACAAATACATCTAAGATTAACAAATCCAAATAAAAATGAAACGGCTTATATATCCCATAAAAAAACAAGTCTAGACATGTGAAAAACTTTATCCCCAAAATATTGAGCAGTCAAACCTATTCTATTAGAGGATTTTTCAGTGGATAAGCACTTGAGCGCAATGATGATCGTTACGATGCTAAAGATGGACTGCTGATACCGAAAGAAACAAGATTAGATAACTTACCGTCATAATGCAAGCATAAGGGTGTTTACCCCTGGCATGGTGGCATTCATCGATTATTAAAACCTTTATCATGCTTAGCTTGAAAAAACTATGCCTCAAACCAGCAAGCAAAATTGCAGGTGTCATCACAAGCACCTGAAAGCAAAAAATAAATAAATAACTGTAAGTTATTGATGATTGAGCTTTTTCTTTCATAGGAAAATACAAGCCACACACCCATGCGGAATTATGATTTCACTCTCCTCCCCTTGTTTGTGGGAAGAGAAGGATACCATTTGGTACAAGGACCACTAGTGTTGAGTATGCCACATGTTACTAAAATAAGGAAATCACATTATAATTTGATCCAAAAATATAAAACATTACAGAACCTTCACGCAAACAATGAAACCATCTTTCCTCGTAGAGGTTTGCAAACAGGACAGGAATTCTTATGTGAGAAAACAGCATATAAAGATGCCATTTATTGTTTGAGATTTGTTTACAATCCACATAGAATGTCTTAAAGCACAGTTCTTATGCATCGCTAAGAAGGCATCAATCAGTGTGCCTTTTAATGCACTTTCGTCTCTTTCAATTACAAGAGCAAAGGAAAGTCCATGCAAATTTCCAAAACTAGGGAATATAATATATTAGAACAAAGATGATAAACACCATAATCACATAGCGCCAAGGGGGGTGAGGGATGGGGATAGAAGCTTCAAAAAACAGGAAACAAATTGTTCAAGGGCTCTTGACTGCACAGCAGTTGAAGAGAGTATATCACACCATCAACCTCACAGGACCACAATTATAAGCACTGTCAATCAATTTTTTATGAAAATTACATGGTTTGGCTACTTTACATGTTCTGGCTGCCAAAGTCCAACACTCTGCATTTCTGGAAATTAGAAAAATAGATGGCTTTTGAGCAAAAGCTGTTAGAATATTAATTTAAATGATAAAGTCCACCCTTTTCTATAAGCTTAAGCTTTATAAGTGGTGATTTGTCATTCACCTTCCATTTCAACTAAATATTCCACGTGTTAGAATTCAATTATTGAGGGGAAGTTTGAGCCTACATGTGAAGTAAAGTGTTAGAATATTAACCAAATTATTAAATTCATCATTTCCTATCTGCTTAAACTTTTAAGATAATCGGTAATTTAATAAAAGGTTTTCATGGAACACAAAAATTGGAAACAAAGAAATTAATGGAGAAATTGTAAGCTTGGAAACTTAAATACTAAGCACATAAAAATGGCCTGAACCAAACGAAGCAGATTCTTTAGACCAAATACATACAAATGATTTCTCTTTTTCTAATCAAAGTATATATGAAAAATTCTCACCTCATGTTTTCCTATTTCTTCCTTCCATGTAGCAGCATCCCAGAAGTCAACTCCCATATCTCCAAAATACATACCCACATTCAAGTCGGTATGCATTTTCACAGCTTCAGCTTGCTAATAATAAAGAGAAAAACAAAATTACAAAAACATGAACTGAATATTGATTTTCATCTGCAATAGCTGCTGACTTGTAATTCCAGAATTTCCTATCCATGTTGTAATGTATATAAGAAATGAAATTTCTGAATTTCAGTTTCAATGCCCATATCTAACTTTATTTTACTGCTAAAACTTGAATAGGAAACATAAGGATACTTTTAACTCCAAAGCCCAAACTTGAGAATTTCAAATGCCATAGATATGCATGAGACACATGAAGTTTAAATTTTCCAAAAACAACCACCAATGAAACAACTTTCAAAATTTTCTTACAATGCTTGTTTTATCATCCATAACTAACAACTCCAAATTATCAACTCAGATTTGAAAAATAGTGTAGAAATACGATGAAACCCATTAAAATCCAAGACTTCAAAGGTATATATTTCCTACTGGCATAAGCATATATACCTATGCCAAATACATACATTCAAGCACGAAGAGATAGAGAGAGGGAGGCAGCGGTTAACATACTTGAGAGACCAAGACAACTTGGGGAACTAAGAAGACTGCAATGAAAGGTGATGGCTTGCGGAGAAGATAGGCGTAGCTGCGCAGAAGCATGATGGCAATGAGAGTCTTGCCAGAGCCAGTGTCCAAAAACACTATAGTGTTCTGCTTGATTGCCAGCTCCAGAGCTTCAAGCTGATAACTGCAACAAAAACACACCCCATATTTACTTACCCAAAGAAACACAAACACACAGTATAAAGAACATAAAAAAAAATAAAAAATAAAAAAAATAAAAAAATAAAAAGAAAGAAAGAAAGAAAGAAAGAAGAAGAAGAAGAAGAAGAAAGAAAGAAATAAAGAGAAAATTAAAACCAAATTCTGGTCCTTTATTTTACTTCATTTTACCATCACCAAACAAAGAAAAAGAAAATGAGAAACAACCCAACAGTTAGACTACAACAACTGCCCGATTTAGAGGACATTAACAAATTACGAAAAAAATAAAATCAATTTGAGAAGATAGTAATGACCCAATGTCGGAGTGAAAAAATCAATTTGAGAAGATAGTAATGACCCGATGTCAGAGTGATTGGAAGATAAAAGGAAAATAGATGTTTGATGGAGGAGTATATTTTTCTGCTCTTTTCTTTTCGTCATTTTCCTCATCAACCAAAAAAATAAGAGAGAAAATTTAGGAACTACCTTCTGGCAAATGGAAGAGGATCAACAGATAGTTGCTGGGATCTGTCTATTTCCATAGTAATTGTCTTCTCTGCTTCTCTCTGCACCATCATTGATCAAAACAAAACCAATGAATCCAAAAAAATCCAATAAAAATTCAAACCCACTTCTACTAATACTCTCTCTCTCTCTCTCTCTCTCTAACAAAAACAGATCAAAATTTCAATGTAAATGGCATTCAATAAATATAAGCCAGAGTTGAGAAGTCGAAAACTCACAGCGATTCAGAGAAAGGACTGCAAATGAGAGTTCCAAACGGTACGATAGAGGAAGAGAGAGTCTCAGAGAAAGAACTTAAACAAACAAGAGCACTGCAAAGAATGAAGCAGCTGCAACGCTATATATATACACACAGACCCACAAGTATACGAAACCTATTTGGAATTGTGTTAAAAAAACTTCAAATATTTTTAGTGCTTAAAAAACTTGTAAACAAAATGAAAAAAAAAAATTCATTTTTAAAGTTATATTTTCGAGGAAGTGTTACTACTTCCTGGGGAAGGAACTTGCTGCCCAAGTTTGAGACTGAAAAGACGCATACCCCACCCCCCACTCACTGTCTCTGTTCAGACCCCACACGCACACAGAGGATGAATTGATTTGGATTCACGATTAAATAAAAAAAATAAAACAGGTGAGACGCGGTTTTTTATGCTTTGCTTGTACCCTTGTACCGCTTGGCAATAAAACTCTATCCTTTTCTTCACTTCTTCATAAACAATAGAATAAATAAATATCTTTTTAAAATTATTATCATTTTTTCACAAAAAAAAATTCCAATATTATTTCACCTTCATATCATATAAATCACTTTTTATTAGAGCATTTCTAACCGAATGAAAAAGGGTAGAACTCCTTCTAATATATTTTTGGAGTCCTTCTATACTGATATGGCATCATGTTTTTAATAAAAAAAAAAAACTACCCGTTGATTTCTCTATCTTGTTTTATTAAAAAAAATGATGTCATGGTAGCATAGAAGGACTCTAGGATAACACTACAAAGAGCTCTAGCATTACACCTAACAGAATAGGCAAATGACTCATAAGAATAATGCTACATATCATCCATTTGTCTTTCTTTTGTCCCCCCTAAAATTGATGTGGCTCTTAAAATCACCATTGGATCAAAATCCAATAATGATCTATCATAAATTCAATGGTGATTTTAAGAGTCACATCAATTTTGGGAGGATAAAAGGAGGACAAGGGGATGATATGTAGCATTACTCGACTCATAATAGTCAAATTTAATTATTATAAACCATTTTACATGTCTAACACAATAGGCATAATATATTTTTTCCTTCTAGTATGAATAGTAAGAGCATCTCCAACAGAATAGATAAATGGTTCAAAGCATCTCTATAAATAATAGTAAAAGTAGCTATTAAAAAAGTATAATTATCTACTTTAACTACTGTTTTTTCTATATTATCTCCAACAGATTCTCTTTATTTTCTTTAAATATTATTTTATGTGAAAAATAGAGGGATAGAGAGAGTATGAAACAAGGAAAGAAAGAGAGAGAAAACAATAAAAAATTGTTTGTAAGGTAAATAGTGAATAGGCTCTTCTGCCTATTAACTATTCACACTATAATAAAAAAAATTATTATGCTTATTCTCCTGAAGACTAAAAAATAGCTCATAATAGCATTGACGGAACTAGGGGGGCCGGTAGGGGCATGGCCCCCCCTCAATTCAAAAAAAGAAAAAAAAATAAGTTAAAAAAAATAATAAATAAATAAATAGCCTACTAGTCCATACCAACAATTTTTTTTTTGCCCCTGGCCCCCGCCCATAAGAACTTCTAACTTCGTCATGTATAATAATCAAATTTGACTATTATGAACCATTTTTCGTCTCCAGCATAGGCAAAATATATATTTTTTTCCTTCTAGTGTGAGTAGTAAAAAGATCTTTTGTAACCCCAAGACACAACTCTTTACCAGCTTGCCCATGTGGCAAGGTAATCCCTTAACTAGCTTTATGATTTTTTCTCTCATAAAAAAAAAAAATTTTAAAAAAAAATGTAAAAGTAAAAGTAAAAATTGTCATGTAGGCAAAGGTGATCAGGAGTTATGTCTTGGAGTGACAATATTAGTCGCCGCTAATAGTTTTTCGGAATTTCCAACAACTCTCCACCAAGTTATTAGTGGCCATTTTTAGCGGCCACAATTAGGTGGCCGCTAATAGTTTACAAATAACGGCGACTATTAGCGACCAATTGTGTTTGGCCGCTAATAATGTGGCCGCTAATGATCAAATTTCTTGTAGTGAATGTATCATATCTCAATAGTTAATAGGTTCTTATGCCTATTCACTATTCACACTACAAAGATTTTGTTATTATTTTGTCTCCCTCTTTCCTTTTTTCTCTTTCTCCCAATTTTTTTCACACTTTTTCCCACACAAAATAATATTTAAATGCAAGTATAATAGATAATCTATTGATTTATTACTACTAAAAAAAAATCTATTTGAGAGAATATAGAAGAAGTAATAGCTAAAATAGAGATATACTTTTTGGATCCGGCTTCGGTGCCGTTAAAAAACGAACAGCATATCTGCAGTTAAAAAATGGACGGCAAAGATTAAATGGTAAAAATTTTAAAACAAAGCGTCGCAAGGAACTAACGGATTCTTTTAAACGGACGGGGCTAATAATTCTAAAGACGATCGTCCTCCCCGCTGACCCAAATTCTACACACCACTTCTCATGCTTTCAAACTTATTAATTTCTCATCCTTTGGGCATGTTTTTAATCTCATTAGGCATCTTTCCAGATATTCCCGTGCTTCACCATCAGTAGTTTTACACAATTTAGTGAGACGCCAACTCAGTCTACAACGCCCATTTTCTCTTCCCATATCTGAGCCTTTTCTGTTTCTTCCCAACGTTTCTTCATCACTTCTTCGCACGCTTCACAATACACTCTTGATAATTTTTTTTTTTTCCTTTCTTCATCGTTCGTCTTCCTTCTTTAAATTTTCTTCTTGAACTTCTCTTTTTTACTTCTCAACGTTTCTTCTTTCTTCTTGAACTTTTTTTTTTTCTTTCAAAATTTCTCCTTTCTTTAAAATATATTCTTCTTCTTTGCAGTACAGTAAAAAACAACCAGAGGCCCAGAAGTGAACCCTCATCAATAAAAATTAAACGTGGTGGGTGAAAGCAACAATACCTCCATTACAGCTTGGGTAAAAAACAGAATACCTTCATTACAGCTCAGAGAAAAACCAAAAGAACCTCCACTATTGTTCAAAACCTGTAATTTGTAAAGAAACAATAAATGTTACTAAACACTTCACTTCGGGTGTGAAGTAAACCACAGTACAAGAGATTGTAAAACAACATGACAAACCTTCCCACTAATTAACCAGCTACCCATGTTCTTGCCAACTCACCAGCTCAATTCTACCCACGTTGCTCATCTTCCCCACCCATTAACATTCCTCTGTTCAACCCTGTTCTATGCTACCGAAACAGAGTCCCCTTGCTTTGAGTTTTCTTCGTCTTGTAATGCTACGCTTATATCACTCCCCACTTTGGTTAATTGTTCAAGGTATTTCTGATTGGGTTTCCTGGCCTTCGGCTTCGGACTCTATCATGTTCATTGCAGTTGGCGTGAGAATACCCCCTTCTGTATCAAACCAAGCTTTGAATATAGAAGCTAAAAAGAGAATCTATAGCTTATTTCCAAGTGTTTCTGCCTCGCTTTTGATAGATTAGAATAATTTCATTGGGCTGAATGTCCTGTGTTTTTGTGTGCCAAGGAAACAAAGAATTATTAGGCTCGTTTCAGGTATTGTATCACGTCTTTCGCAGACCAGGAGGAATGACATCACAAGGGTACGGTTGTCTTCACTTTCTTTTTCATAGTATCTTGGACAATCTAGGAGGTTTGAAATGGTACTAGGAAAGGCAAGGGAGATATTTTAGTGGGAATAGAAACCCATATATGCTACGTACCAAACCCAAAGCAGAGTTAGTGGCATAGAAAAATTGTAGAGGGATGATGACACGATTTAAAGCTCTGCAAGTTCTTTCTCCCTTTGCTGTTAAAATGAAATGGGCATCCTGTTCCGCCTTACTTCTGCCGGCTCTGGGGTGTAGCCTCTGTTTGTGGCTGTGTTTTCAGTCTACCTATGTAATTTTTGGATATTTTGGGATTGTTTTGATGGCTTTTTGTTAGATTTGTCTCTCTTTTATGTGCTATTGTGCTTTATTGTTCAGAGAGACTTCATTTATGATCTTTGTAATGTTTATTTATTATTTGGATAGATGTTTTTGTTTATTCTGAATCTTTTCACAGTTTACCTTTGGTATCTGCTTTTAAGTCAGGTTTTACCTGACTTAATAGGTAAAGTTTCTTTATCTCCGGTCACAATTAGCCTTTGGGCTGTGGTGTTTTGCCTTCGGGAATTAATGAACTTCTTTTGTCCTGTATTCGCCGTTTGGTTGAGTGTAATTCTCTCTTGGGGCTGATAATAAAGTTCTCTTTGTTTCAAAAAAAAAAAAAAAACCCAGTGTTTCTGAAGCTAGTATAGAAAAGCATGAAAAGTGGACTGCAAAATTTAGGTCAACGTGCGAATCATCGTCTTTGGAAGTAGACGTTAACACCGTCTAAAGGAATCTGTTAGTTCCAACGTAGTTTATCAATAATAGTCAAAGTATCTCCACTTTTCATGCTTTTCTATACTAGCTTCAACGTACCATTTCAAACCTCCTAGATTGTCCAAGATGCTTAATGAAAAAGAAAGTGAAGACAATAAATACTTTGACTATTATCGACAAAGATGCTCTTACTATTCAAACAAAAAAAACTCTTCATTTTTTTTTTCTCCAGAATTCATTTCCTTTAAGGACATAAATTTCCTACAAAAATATAAAAATGACTTGTGTCTTTTAAACATGTGAGAAGCACGTGTTTTTTTATTAATGTTATTAAAAAAGCATGTGAGAAGCACATGCTATTAAAACAACATGTGTTTCTCACATGTTAAGGGGGATATATGTCAATCTTATATATGGGCCGTGTAAAATTTATTACAAACCGATTTGTAGGAAATTTTTGTCCTTTAATAGGGTAGAAGAGGTTTCACTTTAGGATTAATTCCATATGAGCCACTACAATCTAAAATAATATTTGTTTTTCCCTTTGTTTTCTTTAACTTTTGAATTTCTTTTTTTCCTTTTTCTTTTTGTAATTCTGGCAAAAATAATGGTAAAAAAAAATCATTTTCGATTTGACCGTAAAACCTTATTTAATTTTTGGAAAATGATTTACAGTTTTAAAAACCGTAAATCGTTTTTCGAAATTAAACTATTCGTCCATGCACGCACGTTTGATATTCGATTCCCGGAATCTGGCAATGGTCGGTAGTCGAAATCTAGGCGGCACCAGAATCCAACAACATCCGGCCATCAAAATATTGCCGACGCCGAAATCCGGCGACATCCGGCCACCGTCGCCGGATGCCGGAGGACTAGATCCCGGCTGAAACTGGCCGAAATCTGGCCATGGTCAAAAGCCGGCCGGAATCCGGCCAAATCTGACCGGATCTGGACAAAATGACCGGGATCCGGCCGAATTTGGATGGATTCGGCCACTGATCCGGTCGGATCTGGCCAAAATGGCTAGGATCCGGCCGGATTTGGATGGATCTAGCCACTGATCCGGCCAGATCTGGATGGATCCGGTCACGGATCCAGCCAAACACGCTCGTCGGAATCCGGCAAAGGCGACCGAACGTAGCCGGATTCTGGCAACAGTTGCATTTTCACCGTTCGTAATTTTTTTTGTGCGACCAAATGCTTGAAAATATTTTACGACATAAACCATTTTACATCGAAACAAACGAAGTATTAGTTGAAAAAAAATGTTTTGACATGGTATAAAGATAAAAATAATTTTGAATATTTTAAGAGATTATAATTATTTGTTAATGCTTTTTTTTGGGGGGGTTAAAATGCAAAAAGCTTTGTCAAATGAAATTAACACTTGGCTGAGCTAAAGTAGGGGCTTCTTTTCTTCTTCTTCTTTTTTTTTTTTTTAATTTACTGTAGAAAGAGTATATGATTGTATGCCAAAATAATAATTTATTTTTTATAATTAAATTATGTCAAAACAATTAACGAATTTTATTATCATGTCACGTTAGAGCTAATCAGTTGGTGACAATTTTACTCTTAATAAAAATTAATGAAATTAAAAACTTAAAATAAATTTTAATAACAACAACAACAAAAAAATGAAAGGAAAGGGGCCACCTCCACTTTTGGGGTGGCCACCCCTATCTTTTTTTATTATTATTTATTTTTAAGTTTTTAATTTTTTAATTTTTATATATTTATATTTTAAGCTAATATTTTAAGAAGTAGAAAACAATGTTGACGACAGTAGCTTTTCTCTTTGACGAAGAAATTATTATTATTATATCAATTAAGTAGTTTTTTCTACACAAAAGATTCTTTTATCTGACATAGATAGAGAAATGACTAGTATTTCGGGAAGATAAATTATTGTTATACAACTGTAGACATAATTTTGGTTTAACTTTACTTAGACAGCAGTTTATTTTTATTTTTCAAGAAAATGATCTAATATATATATATATATACACCAACACTATCAGCAATTCTTGCTTCTTTTTTTTATTATTGCTTTGAGAATCAGAATCCAATATTCCTTCTAGCTTTTTTTTTTTTTTTTTTTCCCTTTATACTTTTCATTTTAAATTACACCCATGAGAACAAAAATTTTAACATGTTTTAATTCATATAATTAAACTAAAATTAAGGGTCTTATGTTTAAATTCATTTGAATGTTTTGTGAGAATTTTCTTTTTCGTTTGGATGATTTACTCGGACTTCAAGCATTTTTTGGAAGTATTTTTTCAGCTTTTGAAAGCAAAAGAAAGACAAAAATTTATTTAATTGTTGTGTAGAAAATAAACAAAAACTATTTCGAAACAATAAAGAGATAATTAAGAATTGAACCTTATGTGAGATGATTTATTTAATTGCATTTTTTTTCTTTAGAATAAATAGCATGTGCTATCATTAATGTTAAAAAGTCCCGAAGGCTTATAACTTGAAATTAGATGGACAAGACCCCCTTGTACTTTAAGCCATAATGATCTGACTTAAAAAATAGCTGACTAGGCAGGATACAAACCTTACAATAACAACATTTTAGCCTCTCTTTACAATAACGTACAATCTAAAAAGAAAATAGGGCCGATCTAGCTTCATGCCAATAGATATTCCATTAAAAATTGAGTAATATAAAGGCAGACTATGACTGAAAAAACAAAGGGAATACACAAACACAACAGACTGAAAAACTCCACCCAAGCCGATGGCAGGGGGCACTGTCTTCACTGGAAAACGGTGCATGTAGGTCACGCCCCGTCCTCGAATTCACCCAACAGCAGATCGGACTCCATAATCTCCGGGCGCTACCTTGCATGGCCTGAAAAAGGAGGAGCGTGGCCATCACGCGCAGCCCAAAGGGAGAAGACTCGCTGGCACGTGATGACCACGCGCCAGTCACCGATGACCCACACAACTGTAACTTTCGGCAACAGGACCAGAGGATGACGGTGGTCACGACTAAGGGGCGCGTGTCTCCCATAATTCGACTGAAATGCGTAGACCTGGCTTCAAAAAATATAAATGAAGATGAAAATCCGGTCATGCACCCCGCCAACGACATGGACCAAATCAACCTCTCCCCTATCGGATATCTTGAAGATGAGCCTTCTAGCCTGAACAAAAGAAGATAAAAAAGAAAAAAACACAAAACACAAACCACCATAGCCCTTAGAGGACAACGAGAAGATTAACCACCACCGGATCTATCGGGGAGAACAAAACTCAACAACCCTAATGGCTGGGAGAGACCTAACATCCACTGGTTTACACCAAGGAGGGACAAAAAACACTCCATAGTCCTAAAAGGGCTAGGAGGTAACCACCACCAAAATGAGGGAGGTATGAAACCTCCCTCCCCTGGTGAAATTTTTGCAAGGAAAAAGCACTTTCTGCCTGTTGATTTCAATTGAACTGAAAGAAGAATTTAATTGCGTTAAATGTTGAGTGAAAGATTTAATTTTATTTTGAATTCATAAAAAATATTTTGCTTTGTATTTCTCCAGAATGTCCAAAATTATATGGTTTTATTTTTTTTGAAATATAATAGGTATCACACCAACAATATCAAAGATTTCTGCTAATTTTCTATTAATGCTTTGATAAAATCCAGTTTTTCTTTTTTCCTTTATACTTATTTTCATGTTTTTAATTATGTGGATTAACTAAAATTAAGGGTCATATGTTTTAATTCATTTGACTATTTGATGGAATTTCTTTTTCATTTGTATGATTTGATCAAATTTACAGGCATTTATTTAAAGTGTTTTTCCTGCTTTTCGAAATTAAAAGAAGGCAAAACTTTATTTGATTGTTGCTTTCAAAACACCAAAGAGAAAAGTAAGCATTAAACATGATGTGAGATGATTTATTTAATTGCATTCAATGTTGAGTGAAAGATTTTGCTTAACTTCTATACGTAAAATAAAAAAAAATCATTTTGCTCTATATTTTTTCAAATGTATAGAATTATATGGATTTTATTTGGGGTAATTACCTTTTCCACCCATGAACTACCGGCCTGTGTCATTTTGCCCCCATGAACTACCACTTCGACCAAAAGAGAGCATCAAACTACTATTTTTATACACTTTGCCCCCTTCTGTTAGTCTAATTCATGCAAAGACGTAAATGCCATAACTCAATTTCAAAAATAACTTAAACACCCTCATTTAAAAAAAAAAAAAAAAAAAGACTGAAGGAAAAGGGGTGGCTTAGCCGGGTGGCCGGGTGGCCTGCGAGCCACCCCTAGAGGTGGCTCGCGGCCACCCCTTAGCCCACCCCCCAGGTTCTGGGGAGGCTGTGCGGCCACCCCTTAGGCCGGGATGGGCCGCGAGCCACCCTGAAAGCTGGGTGGCCGCGCGGCCCCCCCAGGTTCTGGGGAGGCCGTGCGGCCACCCCTTAGGTCGGGGTGGGCCACGAGCCACCCCAGAGGTGGCCGGAGCCACCTCTGGGGTGGCTCGCGGCCCCCCCAAGTTCTGGGGAGGCCGGGGTGGGCCGCGAGCCACCCGGCCACCTCAGGGGTGGCGGCAGCCACCCCTTTTCCTTCAGGTTTTTGGTTTTTTTTTATTTTTATAAATATATTAATTTTAATATTTTTTATTAATTACTGTAGAGGGTATTTTGGTCTTTAAGTCAAAATTAACGGTAAAAAATGGCATATTCCATCCAAAATTAACGGAATTCCTGACGGAAGGGTGCAAAGTGTATAAAAATGGTAGTTTGATGCTCTCTTTTGGTCGAAGTGGTAGTTCGTGAGGGCAAAATGACATTGGCCGGTAGTTCATGGGGGGAAAAGGTAATTACCCCATTTTATTTGTATTGAAATATAATAGGTATCACACTAACAATATTATAGATTATTGTTATTTTTCTATTAATGCTTTAATAATAAGAATCCAAGTGGACCAAGTATTATTCTTGCTAGAAAAATTTTATGTATCATTTTAATACATGTTATTCTGTTTGCAAATAACTAAATATTGAATACAAGTTACTGCAATGATGTGAGTGCATTATTTTATTTTTTGTTTTTGTGAATTCCTATATTGTAAAAGGTCTTTTGAATTAACATCTATAAAAATTGAATACATGTGATTTATTTTACTTCTTTACGAAATAAGTAACAATATATGTTTACATATTTTCATTCTTATTTCTAAATTTTTATTTTGTTTCTTGAATTAAATGTAACATTCTAATAGAATAACTCAAAGCTTTTTTAAAAACTTATCAAAAAAACAAAAAAAAAAACTTTTTTTTTAAAACTAGTATAAATTATATATTACTTTTTAAACATAAGCACATGACGCAGTTTTTTTTTTTTTTTTTTTTTTTTTTTTTTGAACATGGTAGCATGTGCTACCCAGTATATTACTGAAGAGGCCCGAATGCTTACATGAGAAGGAGGTCCAAGACCCCTGCAACTCTAAGTCAGAAGAATCTGACTTAAAAACAGCTGTCTAAGCATAAACACAAACATTACAATAATTACATTTGAGCCCCTCTTTACATTAACGCACACTCTCAAAATAAAAGAGAGCCGATCTAGCATTTAGCTAACACAAATTCTAGTAAAATTTATGCAATACAAAGACAGACTGTACATGGGAAACAAAGGGAATACACAACACAAATGCAGAAAAACCCAAATACAAGTCGCCAACAGTGGAAAAAAAGGCAGACTACACGTGCCGACATCAGAAGCACCTAGCAGCAGATTCGACGCCGTAGACCCCAGGTGCAGCCAAACACGGCCTGCAAAGGCAGAGCATGGCCTTCACACACAGTCAGAGAGCAAAGACTCCCTAGCGCGTGGTCCGCTCCGGCGAAACACACGACCAATACTTCCGGCGGTAGGGGCGGAAGACGACGGGGAACACGGCTGAGTGGCGCGTGTCTAGCAGAAGTCGACGGATGTGCGTAGATCTAGCTTCAAATTCGAGGAAAAAAACACTTAAAATCCAGCCAAAGCATACTATCGACGACATAGGAAGCCGGCCACTCCCCCAACTGGACTTCTTGAGTTGAATCCCCCAGCCAGAAACCAGAAGAAAGAAACAAAAAACAACAACACAACCACCATAGCTAAAAAGAGTTAGGGGAGGATCAACCACCACCGATTTTATCGGGGGGAACAAAACTCTACAGCTCAAAGGTTGAGTGGAAGACAAATCTCACTAGAAGACTCCCTCTCTTTTTGCACATGACGCAGTTTTAATTCATACATTACACGGGTTATAGACAAGTTTTCCTAAAAACTAAATCAAACTATATTCTGAATCTGGAATTAGGATAGCCTATTCTTACAATAGGACACACCAACACGTGCAGCCAAACAGAAGCTTTGCTAAACCAAAATAAGAATAGATAATCACCTGTGGCCAAACACTCGTCTTCTCCCCCAATACTTTCGCACAGACCACTATCAATTAGCACCACGAACGGCTGACTCCCACGGCCGCACGCCACCGCTTCCCACCTTCTCGGCTACCGGAGAGGAAAACGCTGCAACGCCACTCAACCACCGGGACAACGCCGATCAACCACTGCACCGCCTTCAGGCGGTCACTGTCAGCCCACACAGTGTAATAGGTATATTAGTATTGGACTGGGCCTTTGGCCTTAGTAGTATAATGGGCCTTAAGTTGTATTGGGTCTACCATATTAGAGTTGATATAATCCATAGGGTTATGAACAAGTTAGGGTCTATATAAAGAAGATTAGTAATATGTATTAGGTATTGAATTGGTATCCAGCCTTTGACTGAAATGGAGGGGGAGTACCTCGAATTACTCATGGAGGTTTTAGGCATCCTCGAATTTGCCTAATTTCAATATAATATCATTTTCTTCCTTGTTCTTTCATAATTCCTCAATTTCTTCTATTTTCCATTTCTATTTCCAATTTCTTCTTACAATTCTCAATAAAAACCCTAGAATTCTTAAACAGTAAATAAACCTGTTACAAGTGGTATCAAAGCCTAGATCCACTGATTTTCTATTTTGTTCATTTCCAAACCCTAGATCTATGGATCTTCACCATTTTGATGGAAAAAACCTCTCGGTTTGGATGTTTCAGCTTCAGCAAAATTTCCTCTACTACAATACCCCCAACGATCTTCACAAATATATGATGGCCTCATATTACATGGAAGGTAAGGCTCTCGATTGGTTGGTAACAATGGAACGGGGTGGAGTTTTTACAATGGATGCTGATTGGGAGAATTTTGTGCGACTCATTCACCTTCGATTTGGACAAGAATCGGAGGACCAACAATGTCAGCAACTCAGTGATTTCATGGCAAACTGTGAGCAAGTCCAGAAAGGAGAAGAGGAGAAAAGCGAAGACGGAGCCACAGAATCGGTTGGAGAAATGGTTGAGGCTATTCAAGAACACTTTTCGGTTTCTGTGGAAGGAGACAACCAGGAGGGATTCAAGAAAGGAGAAAAGGCAAAGCGAGATGACGAAGCCACAGATTTGGATGGAGATACCTATCACCTGCTCGATGAAATTCCTCAACCAAAAAATTCTTCCATTCCAGATTTGTTTGTTCCTTTTCAAGATGATGAACATGCTGACAGGGAGAAGGTGCTGTTTGCACTCAGACACACAAAATCTGAAGTGCAAAATCGAAAAACTTCCATTTACACGATGAGTTCCTTTGTGTCTCGGGGTGCAATGGACGACGCAGTAGATGTTTTTGTCCTTAAGCATAGGTGGCGATGGAAACTAGTAGACGAAAATGAGGATGAGGAGGCGATGAACGCGAGCTTTCTACCGAAAAACGACTCACAAATTTGCAGATTGGTTGTTCGTGAAAATGCAACCAAAATATCAAACACGAGAAAAATCTCCAGAATTTGCAGATGGAAGAAGAAGCAAATACGCTGGCTGAAGTGGACGCGCCGATATGCCTTTGTCGCCGGAGCTGAGCTCGACTGGAGACAGGATGTCCGAGAGGCCGGACTCGGGGCAGACGACTTGGATCTAAAACGAATGAGAAATAAGGACAGGTGGCAGCATCACATGATTTGTTTTAAATAAAGAGAGGACAGCTGGAGTCCATTAAGCTGGTATGTTGCATGGGACAACTAGAAATAGGACATAGTGGCAGAAGGGCTGAAGTGACGAGAAGAACCTACAAGCTCCTACGTGGTAGCAGCAGCAGCATGAAGGTTGAAGAAAATTGTAGAACAGCTGGAGGATTTTTTTAGAAGGGCAGATATGTCATTTACGTTTACTTGTATGCGTTAGTTTTATGTTTTTATTTTGGGCTTTCATTTTTTTTTACATAATTCGCACCTTGTGGGCAAGGTGCTTAAAGAGGTCGGTATTGTAATAGGTATATTAGTATTGGACTGGGCCTTTGGCCTCAATAGTATAATGGGCCTTAAGTTGTATTGGGTCTACCATATTAGAGTTGGTATGATCCATAGGGTTATGGACAGGTTATGGTCTATATAAAGAAGATTAGTAATACGTATTAGGTATTGAATTGGTATCCAGCCTTTGGCTGAAATGGAGGGGGAGTACCTCGAATTACTCATGGAGGTTTTAGGCATCCTCGAATTTGCCTAATTTTAATATAATATCATTTTCTTCCTTGTTCTTTCATAATTCCTCAATTTCTTCTATTTTTCATTTCTATTTCCAATTTCTTCTTACAATTCTCAATCAAAAACCCTAGAATTCCTAAACAGTAAATAAACCTGTTACACACAGCACCCACAGTCGCCCTTGCACAGCGACGATACGTCACGGATCACCACGCTCAGCACCGTGATTCCTCCACGCTCAAGTCGGACAATCATGTCAAATCCATTATCAAAAACCCATTTGTAACTGCCTCAAGCTGGGCAACAGCTCTTCTTATCGCTCCCATGGTTCAGCTCTCGTTGTGGGTGCTACCCCTATAAGGTGTCATGCCAATCCATCTATCTTTGATTTCAATTTATCCGGGGTTCTACGCTGTTATAAATCAAGCAACCCAAAATTCAAATGGGTATCTACTGTGTTTTTTGTTACTCTGATTTGGTTGCTGAGAATATGTAGGAATGTGAAAGAAAATCAATATTTATGCTATGGTTGATAAACGTTTGTAAATGAATGAAGAATTCGAGTCTCTTGTGATGAGCACCACCTGTTTGATGAATTTTCATAGAGAAGTTGCACATCGTTATGAAATCGAAATGGCAAAGCCTTTTATGGCGAACTCTCAAAGCCAAGAAGCGCGAACGTCTCTGTCTATCTCTCTACTGCACAGACTCAGTGCTGCCAAACCCGGCACAGTCCAAGCTGCAGGAGCTTTGTGGTTTTGTTTCGAGCACGATTGGTGGATTAGATGAATTAGAATCGAGTCTAAATAAACTTACAGTTTCTTTAACATCGTCGCTTGTGACGCAAGTTATAGACTCTTGCAAGCATGAAGCACCCAATAGGAGACTGCTGAGGTTCTTCTTGTGGTCTCGTAAGAAATTGAATTGTGGTTTAGAAGACAAGGATTATAATTATGCCATTCAGGTGTTTGCCGAGAAGAATGACCACACAGCAATGGATATATTGATTTCGGATCTTAGGAAGGAGGGTCGGGTGATGGACACTCATACTTTTAGTGTTGTAGCTGAGACATTGGTTAAACTGGGGAAAGAAGATAAGGCGTTGGGTATGTTTAAGAACTTGGACAAGTACAAGTGTCTCCAAGATAAAATCACAGTCACTGCTATTGTTAATGCTTTATGCGCAAAAGGGCATGCTAGGAGAGCGGAGGGGGTTGTCTGGCACCACAAGGATAAGATTTCTGGCGTAGAGCCTTGCATTTACAGGAGCCTTCTTTATGGTTGGTCTGAGCAGGAGGATGTGAAGGAAGCGCGAAGGGTTATCAAAGAGATGAAGTCAGCTGGGTTTATGCCAGATTTATTTTGCTATAACACATTCCTTAGGTGCCTTTGTGAGAGAAATCTTAAACGTAATCCTTCTGGTCTTGTTCCTGAGGCCTTGAATGTCATGATGGAAATGAGGTCCTACAAGATTGCCCCAACCTCAATTAGTTACAATATTTTGCTTTCTTGTCTTGGAAGGACAAGAAGAATCAAGGAATGTTGTCGAATTCTTGAGACAATGAAGAAGTCGGGTTGTTCTCCAGATTGGACTAGCTATTATCTTGTTGCACGGGTATTGTATTTGAGTGGGAGATATGGTAATGGTAATAAGATAGTGGATGAGATGATTAGGGAAGGGTTGATACCAGATCGCAAGTTTTACTATGATTTGATTGGTATACTATGTGGACGTGAGAGGGTTAATTTTGCTCTTGAGCTCTTTGAGCGAATGAAGAGAAGTTCATTGGGTGGTTATGGGCCAGTTTATGATGTGCTTATTCCAAAACTTTGTAGAGGAGGGGACTTCGAGAAGGGTAGAGAGCTCTGGAACGAAGCCATTGGAATGGGGGTTTCTCTTCGCTGCTCAAGTGATCTGTTGGACCCTTCAATCACTGAGGTTTTTAAGCCGGCATGGATATTGGAGAAGATCAGCTCTGTGGACCAAAACACAGCCAAGAAGCCAGAGAAAGTTGCACATAATATTGGAAAGGCAAAGAAGAAAAAGAAGACTTCTGCTTCAAGTTGATAAGTTAGTATCTCCTTCTATAAAGCTCCCATAAGGCATTCTTTTTTGTGGGCACAAATTTCTTTTCTTCTTCTTTTTTTTTTTTTTTTTTTTTTGTCGATAATCAACTAACGTAATGTTATTGCTGAATCATGACGTAGGGACTATTCCTCCCACATAATTGTATAATTTGATAAGTCAAAAGTTATGTTGTTGCAATCTATGGCTTTACCTTAACTGCCTCAGTTTCCTTGTTCATGCATTTCGCTTGTCTTGCATATCGATATGCGTCATGTCTATGTAACCATATTTCTGGAATAATGGACAACTGAGGTTCAGCTATGCCTTCAGAGAGTTGGTACGCATCATATTGCTACCATACCTTAATATCATTAACTGAATTGCTTAATTGGAGTAACTTAGGAGTGATAATTCGCATTCGTGTTTCAGGATTCGGTCATTTCAAAGCATTGGTGTAAGATTATATAGGTCAACCATTACTTGACTCATTCATTTAAACGGTTTAAACCCATCAACCCTAACCCGCTAATTTTGTATTGAGTTCGTGTAAAAATTGTTAGTCATAAATATCGGGTATCGAGTTCGGGTCATGTCGAGTATAGATATAAAACTATATAAGTCAATCCTAACTCAACTCCTCAATCCTAACTCGTGAATTTTGTGTTACGCTTACGAATAGTGTAAAAATTTGTCATTCTTAGAGTAACTTAAGTTGTAAAGGTCGTATTTTGTCATCTTCATTCTGTAAGGGATATAATGTAAGGGATAGGGCCTTTAATGGGCTTCTGGGCCCATACTAGGGAATGGGGTATTCTAGAAGGTATCATGTGAGGTGTACAATTCTGTTAGCATATTCTCAAACATAATATGTTATTTAAGGGGGAGGCAACGGGTAGAAGAAAAAAGAAAAGAAAGAAGAAGAATATTGTAGTTGGTTAATTCTTGGAGAGTTTAGGCCTCTCCAAGTGCCTGAGAGAGTCTAGGTCTTTTTGAGTGCCTGGAAGAGATTTATTCTCTCTGAGTGCTCGTGGCTATCCTTATTGAATTATTCATCTATAATCTTCATTTTCTTCCTTGAGTATTTACCTAATTCTTCCTTGTTTGGTTCTGATATCCATGAATCCAGTTCCCTATAAGAAAAACCCATTACACATTCTTACATATGCAAGTAGGATGCCACATTGGTACTGAAATTTTTTCAATTAGCTTCTACCTCTCTAAGGGGGGTCTCTAATTAGTCTAGTCAGTTGGCTGGTCTATTGTTTTACTTGAATCACCTTGGTAAATGATGTTTGGTTATTGAGTATTAGATGGATTATGTTTGTGTGAGTATTAGATGGATTATGTTTGACACAGAGAAATGAAGTTGACCATTATGCTTTGCTTGTAAGGGATATAATTATTCGTATAATTGATTGTAGTTGGGCTTTGGGTAATAGACACGTTGTAAATGTGGGTTGCGAAGTGGGTATTCATTTGGGCTTAGTTTGTTAAGTAGTTAATAGTTAGGAGAGATATAAAAGCCCAAGGGATAGGAAAAAAGATTTATCGATTATGTAAGTAAATTTTCAGAATTGTATAGTTCTTGGAGTCTTTGTGGGTGAGCTTGAATCATCGACTCTTGGAGCCCGACTAAGTTCGAATTAGTCAACTTATTATCAATTTCAATATACAATTTATCCATTCCATTCTTTCATTCTACAAATCTATTAATATCCATTCCAATTTCATATTCATTTCCATCTATATCATAGAAAATCACAAAAAATATCTTACAAACAAGAAAACACATTACAAGTGGTATCAAAGCCAAATCTATTGGGAAACCATTGCAAAGTGGGTAAAGAGCCATTGGAAAACCAAATGTGTCATGCGTGTGTACTGTTGCAAGGCTAACCAGTGGCAAGGCAAAAACATGAGTAGTTCTAGTCGGACTTATGGCTCACGTGCGTTTGGGTTATAACCGACTGATTTGTATTAGTGGAGTAAATAGATTTTTTTTTTTTTTCCTTTTTACCCACACTTTGTGGGCAAGATGGAGTGGATAATGTAAGGGATTAATTTTGAAATTTTGAAAATTGTTCCCTCCCCTCTACATTATTCGGTTATTTGGACTCCCTCCGCCTCTAGATCTTTTACCACAAAATCAGTCCATCACCTTATCTCTTCCTCAGGCCCGGCCTCCCCTTCTCCTCTTTCCCAATCTCATTGGAAAGCTTTATGGAAACTGAACCTTACTCGTAGATTAAAATTATTCTTGTGGAAAATGGTTTGGAATATAATTCCTACCAAATTTCGCATTTCCCAAACTATCCAGTCCTCTCATCCTGATACATCCTGTTCACTTTGCTCCTTTCCCCTTGATTCTACTCTCCATCTTTTTTTCTCTTGTCTGATAGCTCGTGTGGTTCGGCGCCAATCTTTTTGGCCTTTGGATAGTCTTGCTTTGCCTGTTTATAATATGATAGATTGGCTTCTTATTCTTCTAAATCCAGCAACAATTGGTATTCCCCACACTGCATCTCATATGTTTCAGATTTTTGCTGCGGTAGCTTGTGATCAACTCTGTTTTCCAGGAACAAGGCTCATCATGATAAAGTTATTCCCAATGCTCTTACTATCTCAGCTACTATTAACAGGCTTGTTTTGGAGCATCACTCTGCATGGTCTTCGTCTCTGATTCGATCACCTGAGATATGGCAAAAACCTTGCCTTCCTTTCTACAAGGTGAACTATGATACAGCTATAAGACCAACTTTTTCTGCCCAAGCTGCTGTAGTCAGAAACTTCTCTGGATCAGTCATTGGTTGCAGCTATATTATTAGCCCTCCGTGCTCTGCTCTTTATGGGGAGGCACGTGCGGCTCTTTTGGCTGCTCATTTAGCCATTTCTCTGAATATTACTTCATTTATCTTGGAAGGGGACTCTCTAACTGTTTCTAGGGCACTTCAGAATTCTACTGTTAACCAGGACTGGCGCATTACTTCTATGATCTCCCACATCCGATCTATTATCCCATCTTCTACTAGTTGGTCAGCTAGTCACATTAACCGAAGTGCAAACTTCTGTGCCCATTATGTGGCATCTTGGGCCGCAACCAGACTACACTCTGACTGCATTCCCATCTCTTCCCCTTTTATTGTTGGGCCTTCTCCTCCCTGTTTTGGAAAGGCTTCTCTTTCTTCTTTTTAATTCCTTAGGTCTGTTTAGTTTTTTTATTTCGTACTTATAAAAAAAATAAAAAAATATCCGTATAATTGATTGTAGTTGGGCTTTGGGTAACCGACATGTTGTAAATGTGGGTTGTGAAGTGGGTATTCATTTGGGCTTAGTTTGTTAAGTAGTTAGTAGTTAGGAGATATATAAAAGCCCAAGGGATAGAAAATAAGAGTTAGGACTTAGGCCTATTTAGTAATCCCTTTTCCCCTCTCCCTTCCTTGACGCGCACCGACAGGGCAGGCGTTTGGCAGGGGAGGGCTGAAAAAATTCAACTATTTTTCAAGATGGGACATCCCTTCTTTCTTTCTTTTTTCATTTTACCCCTGACATGAAAAAAAATTTCAACAGCTTAAACAGTCGTATACATGGGTAAAATGGGTAAAAAAAAAGCTTATTTTGTTTTACCCATTCTACCCCCAACAGGAAAAAACAATTGTGCAATATAACCGGTTGTGTACAGGGGTAAAACGAGAAAAAAGCTTGTCCTATCATGAAAAAGTTGGCTGAATATTTTCAGCCCTCCTGCCAAAAGCCTGCCCTGTCAGTGCGCGTCAGGGAAGGGGGAGGGGGAAGGGATTACTAAACAAGGCTTTAATGATTGTGTAAGTAAATTCTCAGAATTGTGTAGTTCTTAGTGCCTTTGTGGGTGAGCTCGAATCATCCACTCTTGGAGCCTGACTAAATTCGAATTAATCAACCTTTTATCAATTTCAATATACAATTTATCCATTCCATTCTTTCATTTTACAAATCCATCAATATCCATTCTAATGTCATTTCCATTTCCATTTATATCATAGAAAATATCCTACAAACAAGAAAACACATTACATTGCTCTTTCTATGAAAATTCCAGAGTTTGGTTTTCTTGCAAGTTTGCTATCAGAAATACAGATGGGCAGCCTCTAAGTAAAACACCCCTCCCAAGGAAATGGTACTAAAAATACTTTAATATAATTAGGATTAAGACTAATACGACATTGATTAATCAGGCCAGCAAGTTAGCGTTTACTATCAATAAGAGAAAGAAACATGGCTCAAATTTGGCGGTGGCACATGGGACATGGCACATGGTGGGAGACAGAAGCGGAGATGGGATCTTGTGGGTCCTCTGGCCCGATCGACGTCTCACCCACATTTTGAAACGCACATGTCAATGCAGCACATCATTGGACCCCACGTGACGTGAGGCTGACAAGCTTCAAACTCTTCTATGATCTTAAAGGGCAAATATTTTTACACATTAAAATCACATAACACGTGACGCAAGATATATGGATGGAATTCATGTGTTAGGTTCTATTCACATGGGTCTCACCCATATGTCTCACCTATGTGTCTTATGTTGTGCGTGTAATGTGCATCAATCATAACTCTACACGTAGCACTAGAATAGAGCTTGAAAAATAGGTATGTTTGGTTGTTGGATTTCTTTTATTATATTTAAAATTATGAATATCGAAAAAATTTAAATTTTAAAATTATGTTTAAATAGTTTAAAGAATCTAAAACAAAATTTGAAAAAGATGTTTGAGAATGTGAATTGAATATAATTGATAAAATTATATATAAAAATGATTTTTTTTTTTATTATTACTATAAAACTAAAAAAATTGATTAAAAAAGTTGGGTAGTTTTCGAACCACTCATAGTGGCAGCTCTGCCACTCCACAGGGGGTGGTCGGCCACTCCTAACAACTGTTTGGGGGTGGCCGCACCACCCTTTAATTAGACGGGGGTGGCCGAATACCCCCGAAACCGCTTGGCCACCTCCTCGAAAATTGGTCGGGGGTGGCCGATTAATGTTGGAGGTTGTCGATCCACCCCTAGAGGGTTGGCAGAGCCACCCCCGGACACCTGGGGTGGTTCGACCACCACCCCAAACGCCCAGAGTGTCGACCATCACCCCCAGACTCTTACGGTGGCTCGACACCCTCGATTTTTTTTTTTAAAGTTTTATTATTATTTTTGAGTTGGGTTAAATTCAGTTAAAAATGGGTTGAATAAAATCGGTTTTCTAATTCTGAAATTTAAAAACCATCCAAACATGTTATTGAAATATAATATAATATAATCAAAATTTTGATGACACCCAAACATTAACTAATTCTAATATTTCTACACTTCTCACCCATATTATTTTTAAATCTATCATTAAATTTATAAAATTCACGTTAATTTAAAACTTGCCAATTTTATCTCATTTTATATTATCATTAAATTTATCCCACAAAATCAACGGTTAATTTGAAACTTTCCCCCGTCTTTCCAATATCTTTCTTCTTCTTTTCCGGGGGAATTTTTTTTGGGTCAAAACTGAGCTGTGGAAAGTGCGAAACAGTTGGGAGACACCCGGGGTCCGTTGACGTTTTAGACTGTCGCACACTTTGAATATATCATTTTTTTTTTTTTTTTGTTTCTTCAACTAATTAATACAAGAGCCCTCTCTCTCTCTCTCTCTCTCTCTCTCATGGTTTATATTCTTATCTGTTTTAACTTTTCATTTGTCACGTCGATAATATTAAAATGATCAGAGTTCAATGGTGCAGAAAAACTAGAAATAACAAATCAATGTAAATCTGAAGAGATTATTAGTTAAAGCAGTTCTTTAGACATGTTAATCAAGTAATATATACCTATATTTTTTTTTTAAAAAACAAATTAGTTGGCTTATGGTCTTCCTTAAAACATTGATTAGAGTTTAATCTTACCATTTTCTTTTCTTTAAGAAAAACAGATAAAATTGATAAACTGAAGCTTCTGACATAAAGAACTGCATGGTGATTGTACTAGGAAAAGGATTTGGACTTTGGAAGGAATCCAGATCATATCACTACCACATAATCTCCAAAGCAAGCATTAAAATATACAATATATTATATACTCCACCGTCCCTCATCTAGGGAAGGGACATTTATTATAAATTATATTTTAAAAATTTATTCATATATATCACATGATAAATATGTTTATATTATTCAAAAATAATAATAATAATAGCAGTAACATATAATACAATGAAATAAGACAAATATTTCTTACAAATTAATTTATAATTTTTTTTTACAAACTAAAATATCAATCATATAAAAGTGATTTAAAAAAAAATTAATAGTTAAAATTAAAAAAAGAATTTAATTATAATAAAAAGTAAATTGATAAGCCTGAAAATGCTGAAGAGGTGAGAGAGAGTTTACACTTTTATTTCATTATTAAACATTAATTGATTTTATTTTTATATGGGGTTACGCGTTTATTCATTGATTTCTTTTCTTTTATAGATTCTGAGAGACGCGCTGTAATAGTCGGCTACTCGCTCTATCCCCATCAACCTCACCTCCACCATGAACAGATGAACTCACTCACCTCCATCCTCTAGGGTTTCTCTCTGTCTCTCTCACTCACTCTCCCCAAAAGACACAGCTGAACAAAAATACATAAGACAATGGAATATAGAATTCTAGATCTAGCCACAAATAGAAAATAAAAAAAAAAAAAAAAAAAAACAAAGCATTTTTGCTTCCCCACCCTCACACACCCAATTCTGTAATCTTAAGACAAACACAGAGAGAGAGTGAGAGATGGGGCAACAAGAGAACGTAGTAGCTCAGAAGAGAAGCAGCGGAGGCGGCGGAGCTGGTGGGCTGCCGACAACCACCGCATCTAACGGCAGGGGGCGCCCGCTTGTGCCACGTGGCAGGCAGCTCCACAAGACCTTCAACAACATAAAGATCACCATCCTCTGCGGCTTCGTCACCATCCTCGTCCTCCGCGGCACCATCGGCATCGGCCACCTCGGTTCCTCCGATGCCGACGCCGTCAACCAGAACATCATCGAGGAGACCAACCGAATCCTCGCCGAGATCCGCTCCGACTCCGACCCTCCGACCCCGACGGTCCCGACTGTTCTTCAACCCCAACGATACCTACACTCTCGCCCCAAAATCTCCGACTGGGACAGCGAGCGCAAGGCCTGGTTACACCAGAACCCCGAGTTCCCTAGCTACGTTAACGGTAAGCCTCGTATGTTGCTTGTAACTGGTCTCCCTCCTAAACCTTGTGATAACCCAATTGGTGACCATTACTTGTTGAAAGCTATTAAGAATAAGATTGACTATTGTAGACTTCATGGGATTGAGATAGTGTACAATTTGGCTCATTTGGATAAGGAACTAGCTGGGTACTGGGCCAAATTGCCGTTGATTCGTCGGTGATGCTGTCGCATCCTGAGGTGGAGTGGATTTGGTGGATGGATAGCGATGCGCTCTTCACCGACATGGTTTTTGAGATTCCAGTTTCCAAGTATGATGGTTATAATTTGGTTATTCATGGTTACCCCGATTTAATGTTTGAGCAGAAGAGTTGGATTGCGTTGAATACGGGTAGTTTCCTG
>JAJPGS010002050.1:0-27048 GCA_028654335.1 Alnus rubra | reverse complement strand
TGAATTTGTATCCTGGAGGATAGCCGTGTAACTTATAACACTTCTCAATGGTGTGACCGAGAAGTCCACAATGAGTACAAAGTGGACGTTCCTTGCGAGCAAAGCCTTGTGGCTTAGGACCTTGAGTCCGAGAAGGAGTGTATTTGGAAGCCATTGCAGTAGGAGCATGGTTTAAAGGTGCAAAGAAAGTGGAGGTGATTTCTCTTTGACGCTCCTCTTGCACAATCATAGAGAAAATTTTGTTGATCGGTGGCAGAGGATCCATGAGCAAAATCTGTCCTCTTATGTGAGAGAAGGACTCATTTAGTCCCATCAAGAATTGGAACACATATTCTTGATGTTGATAATCAAGAACCGTGCGTGAAGTGCCACAAGAACACAAAGGGAGGGGGCGATAGTTGTTCAGTTCATCCCAAAGCCCCTTGAGAGAAGTGTAATATGAACTTACAGAGTTATTGTTCTGAGAGAGGGCTGAAATCGCCTTTTTGTAATTGGAAAATTCTCGGTCCATTTGATTGAGAGAAGCGCTCCATAATATCATCCCACATTTCTTGTGCAGGCTTGATGTAGATGATACTGGAAGAAATCTCCTGTGATACTGAATTAAGGATCCATGAAAGAACATTGTCACAACCGATTCCATGCTGAGTATTTAGGAGCATCCATTGCTGGTTTTGCCACAGTTCCATCAATAAAACCTAGCTTGTTCTTGGCTGAAAGTGACATTGTCATGGATCTCTTCCATGTGTGGTAGTTATTCCCAACCAATGGTTGTGAAACCAGAAGAGTCCCTGGACTATCTCCATGATGAAGATAGAAGGGGCTGGAGAACTCCATCGCAGAAGGCGCAGAGTTAATTGAAAGATTATCAATGGAGTTAACGCTATCAGTAGATGCATTAACGAAGGTATTAGTTGGAATTGAAGACATTTGTGAAGATCAGAAAGGAATCAAGATGAAGAAATTGAAGGAATTTGGACGAAAGGAAAAAAAAAAATGAAAGGAATCAAAGAATTTTGATGAAGAATTAGGTTTGCTCTGATACCATATTAGAAAATACAATATGAAAGGAAAAGAACAACAAGAAACTTGAGAGAGTTTTGGGAAACTTGCGGAAGCTTTGCTTTCATTCTCATTAAAAGAAAATAATACAAGAGAAAACTATATATACTTACAGCTTTTACAAAGCGATTTAATCTAATCTAGAGATCAATATGTTCTAACAGAATACAGCTCATTCTAACACGTGATAAACAAGTATTACAATTCTAACACGTGATAAACAAGTATTAACAATTCTAACACGTGATACATGTGAAACGATGTTCGAATCTAGAGGCTACCAGATCGAATTGTTCCTGCAATAATATACAGCCCATCTTCATCCTTTAAATCCTAAATTTTTAACCTATAAATTCAAAACCCCAAATTCTCCTTATTAATCTTGAATCCACCCACAAGCAGGCATAGAAACATGCATGCATTAACCTAATTTGTCCAACAGAAATAGAAGTATAACTCAGAATGAAAATATATACAATTCCGAAATAATGAGAAATACCAAAAATAATTTATAATATAAATAGTTTTCTCGACATATTCCAATAAAAATAAGAAGAAGAAAAAATTCAACCAGAGACTTGTTTAGCCTAAAAAATTATTATGAAAATGTAATTATGTAAACTGCACATTATTCATCTATTATGAATTACAAGACTCATAAGAAGATCATGTTATGCATTAAATTCAATTGTAACTATCACCATCGAGAAGAAAGAGGCTTCCCACACAAGTTGCTGTCCAATTGCACTTAATAGAGATGTGGTCAACATTAATCGTGCATGTCTTCTTTTTAATGTCGTACCAAACTAGTTCATGAGACTTGCCTTTCATAAGCACTTTTTTTGCCATCCTTTGAAAACGCTAGCGATTGGTAGTAGCGGAAAGTTGTAGGCACCGTACAAAGGCGACTCCAACTGCTGGTCACCCCGTACTCTTTCATAATCCAAACATCAGTATCTCGGGGCTGAACATATGCAAAAACACATAGCAATCCTTCCAAAACTTTCAAATTATACGTTGATTTGAACGGAAGCGTTTGCAGAACTCTGAATTTCTCAATAGTGAGATCGAATGCGAGAAGGATCGTTTCAGTTGCACTTGTAACCAACCAATGAAAAGCACCGTTGGTGAAAATCAATTCGGGCGAAGACATAAGAAATGGCTCCTCCTTGTAAGGCAATTGATCTTCGACTCTTCTCCAAGATTGTGCTTTTAGACTATATACCATAACTTCTTCAAGGCTCTTTGTTTTGGATTTCGGATCAATAAATTTCACGATCCTTAAAACCTTGTAATCGTTGTTGACTGAGTCATATCCGAATGCTAAATTGCATTGCACTCCTAGCTTGTACATAACGTCAACACAGCTAGGCTCAAAGGGTACTTTTTTGTATTTTCTGATTGATGGGTTCCAAATCACAATTTCAGGACCATATTTGCGGTTGCCACAGACGAAGAGGACGCAAACCAAGCCGTTGCAAAAGCCTCTCACAATGGTGAGGTCGAGGTTTCCGGGACGGTAGAATGGTAGGAATGGTAGGAAGATCTTCACGGGATCCCCTAACCGATCCTCGTTGGAGATGTTAACCAAATAGTATTCCTCTGGCCAACGATTAGCTGCCGACTTACTGAATTTCTTCCCAATGAGAATGCGTTGTCTGTTGGTGTGGAGATGCATGTTTATGAAATATGGGTCATTGATTATAGAGAACCATGCCTTCGAAACGCACTGAAAACGTACCAGAGATTCAGCGGGTAGTAGAGAAAGTATTTCGGCGATGAGCTCCTGCGGAAGTATCAACATTTTTCGGCGGCTAAATTCCATCTTCTTCTCTTTTTGACGCTTCTCAAAAAAACTGTGTGTGTAACACGTACCTCCGAGAAGAAAGAAAACAAAAAAAAAAAAAAAAAAAAAAAAAAAATTGTTCTCTGTTTTTCACTCCTTCAGGCGGCACTGAAAACACACCCAAACACAATTTTCTGTGTCGTGCGGCGCTCCAAATTAAAACCAAAGATAGGTTTTTCTCTCTACAGCCATACGGCTCAACCAAAGAATGGGCTCTCTCTTTTATAGAAGCTTAAGTCGGCTTAGACTACAAATACAAAACCCAAAAGGAGAAGTAAAATAAGGAGTGGGGGCGATGGCCAAAAAAGAACCAAGGGGCGGGGGCCACGTGTGCAATAGTCAAGTCACCCGTCAACATAGGGTGACGTAGGGCTATGAAGAGCCAATTTCACAGGGCTGGGGAACAAAAAAGTTTTTTTTTTTTTTTTTTCCTTTTTTTTAATAGATGGGAACAAAAGGTTTAGAAGTGTCCATAAAGTGTTTATTATAGAAGATATTCAAGATATTCTACAGGAATTTCAGTTTTGGAAAACATTTCTTATTAAATGGGATTGCACAATTACGGGAATTACATGATTACAAGAATTGTATATTGCCTATTTACGTTGCAGACAGATTTGAAATCACAGCAGCAACACTTTCCTTGTGCTGCTGTGATTCTTTCCTTTCTTGTATGATGTATGCAGCTGTGCCACGATTCTTTGCTGTATGAAGGGCGCGATGTATGGTTGACAGCTATGCTGTGTTGCTGGAGTGATGTGCGGGTTTCTGAGAGACTACATAGATAGGTGACACTTGCCTTGTTGGGAGATTTTGCATGGAAAAGACTTTCCATGTTGGGCTATGATGAAGTGTTCACATTAACATAAAAGTTAACAATTTTTTACATGTCACATTTGTCGCTTCATAAATGATACATGAAGTTATGAAGTGCCAGTTTTACAGGTTGGGGAACGTTCGAGTCGTGCGTCCGGGTGAGAGTGAGTCGTCTTCTACTGAGAAAAAAATATAGACAAAGCGAGAAATTTTTTTGATGAATAATGGGGAGAGACGAGAGTAAAAAAAAAAAAAAAAAGAGACGAGAGATAGAGAGATTTCTTAAAAAAAAAGAAACGAAAAAATAAAATAAAAAATTGAAATCAAAGACAAATTTAAAACAAACGAGAGGCGCGGGACCCTTCCCCCCAAAACATGCAAATGGTGACATGGTTTATTTTCCACGTGGCCAATTGGCCAGCGACATGGTCATAAAGCACGTTGTTAAATTTCAAATTTTAAAAATATTTTTAAAAAAATTTAATTCTTGAAATTTTTTTTTTAAAAAAATTAAGAATATTTTAGCCTTGTGGTTTATGTGCTACGTAGCCAATTGGCGACGTGGCCAATAAACTACATGACTAAAATTTTAAACTTTAAAAAATATTAAAATAATTTTAATAAATTAGCCACGTGGTTTATGTGCCACATGGCCAATTGGCGACGTGGCCAATAAATCACGTGGCTAAAATTTCAAACCTCAAAAAATTCAAAAAAAATTTCAATTTTTGATTAAAAAAAAAAAATCAAAAAAATATGAATATTTTAGCCATGTGTCTTATTTGTCATGTGGCGAATTGGCGACGTGACTATTATACACGTGGCTAATTAATCCACATCTGTATTAATCCACGTGGCCATGTGGACACATGTAATTAATACACGTTGCGACATGGCCATGTGGATATATTGCGCGCGGCAATGTTGCCACGTGTACTAAATACACGTGTCCAACCTGCTTTGCCGTCTTTTCTGCTACATCTCACCACGTGGTCTTTATGACACGTGGCTATCTGGCCATGTGGCTACAATAGCAACTACTGTAGTCACATGGCTAATGTCTTGTTTTTTAGTTAATTAACGAAAAGTTTAGAAACATTTCTGTTAGGAATAATTATAATTTAAATCGAATTTGGGTAGTAGTCTTAATTCGATTTCATTAAGAACTCTTTAAAAAATCTAGTCAACAGTTCAACTCTTAATTAAATGGGAATTGCAGAAACTATAGCAATAGTCTCCTGGAAGAAAATTGCATTTGATAGTCATAATTTTGAAAGATATTACTTCTTTTCAGTTGACAAAATAATAGAGAAAAGTTGATGCATATCAGAAAAATTCTGCCCGATTAAAGGAGTATAATTATAAGTAATAGAGAAAAGTACATTCATATCACCAAAAATGTTTTCTGGTAACTTTCTGGGATGTTAACTTAAATGAGTTGAGATTTTGTGATGGTCGGTCAGTACTACCATGATCCTCTTCATACCCTTCCTTTTTAACTAATTTGATGTTCTTCATTCAGGATTCCAAGTCCTATATATTAGGATTTTATAGAAAGAAATTCAAATACAAAACATTCTAAAAATTTGAAATAGAAGTTACTACAACAGGCTTGTTGGAAATAAGTTAAGTAGGAGTAGAAGACCTAATCCAAGTTGAACTTCATCTCTTTGCCTATAAATAGGCCTATACCTTATGTTGAGACAGTTTCCGGTAGGTGACGTGTCGGTCAGAAGTTGGTCTAAGTTGCTCCCGGTTGTATCTGATTCACCTGAAAAGTAAAGCTGCGTCGGGGGGTTCCGACAACCCACTCCGATGCTTAAGTAAGTGTATGGTTCTGAGAATAAATACGCAGAATAATGCCAAAGAGACTGATTAGCATGTACCTTAGCATTTGAAAGGGTTCTTGTATTTATAGAGGTTGGGGAGCAGTTTAATTAACCTTTCAGTTCGTGCACGAGGCGATTGGAGCAGACGTGGCCCCGGATGAACGGATATCTCGGATTCCGCTTGCTTCGGACGCACCATCGAGTTTTATGACGTGCGTCGTGTCCCTTAGATTCCGGGTATTGCTGAGACGTGCAGATGTGGATGTCAACTAGCATTTTGGTCGCCTATACGGATCAGTTGTGACAGCTTGGGCCCAAGAGGCCTTAACGGGCTCGGGTGGATCGAGCCCCTTTGATATCTGGGCCTGGCCGGGTGGATCAAGGTGGGCCAACTTCTCGGGCTGGGCCATACGCCCGAGAAGGTCAATATTTTTCCCCAACACTTTAGGTATAAATAATGCATAAAATAATTAGTCGCAAAATGTGAAAAAAATCAAAGAACATGTTGTTCACACCGTACCAAAAATTGTACCAACAGTTTGGTGCCATCTGTAGGTATAAAAAAATAAGAATCCGTCGTGGTTGGGACTACTCAAGATAATGCAGGGACTTGGAACGATCCCCATGCACAAATAAGTCTGTGCTGATCTTCACTAGGCATGCGAGATTAGTTTACATTCTTCCTTTCATCGTTGTTATTATTGGAATTTGGAATTCACTTTCAAATTCTAATAATAAAGCATTCAAGAGATAATAATAATCTCATTCAAATTTTAGCAGTTTGTTGTCTTATTCTGTGACTTTTCATTCAAATAGATGCATTCCATAATTCTGAGGATTTTAAAAATTTATGACCATTGATTTTACGAGAAAAGATAAAAGTTTGAATGAGATAAGTATTATCTCTTAAATGCTTTATTATTGGAATTTGGAAGCCAAAATTTGGTCTTTTTTGTTGTTTCTTTTTATTTTTTATGAAAAGAAAATTTGTTGTGTTTTTAATTTTCTTTTTTGTTATTTGGAGGTCAAATATTACATTCTAATTACTAAAATTAAGGTATTTTTGGTGTTTCAAATAAGAAATCTGCAGGTATTACATGCAAATAAACCCAAAATAATCATCATAATATAAATGTTAGGGTAGTAATTCGTATTCGTGTGTCAACACATGAGTATAAGGCTATACAGGGGACAATCTTAATTTGACCTATTTAATCAAATGAATCAGACATCTTAACTTTAACTTTCTAATTTCTTGTTAGGTTCGTTTCGGGTTCACGAGTCATATAAAAAATTGTTAGCTTTAAATGTCACATGTCTGGTTTGGATTATGTTAAGGTATGGATAGAAAATTATATAGGTCAATCTTAACTCGATCAACCCATTTAATTAAACGGGTCAGACTTTTCAACGAGTGCTCTTAAATCAAAGTAATGTTACCCTCCTACTTTTTTCTTTTTTTTTTAACATCTATATCTATTCTACTTTAAGTCACTTTTAAAACTATCACTATATTTATTGGATTTTAATTTAATTATAATTTTTAAAATTACTTAGAAAGTGAAAATGGGTGTAGAACAGTAAAAGTGTGTAAATCATTACTCCCTAAATTATATCAATTATAATGAGGTCGGGCCACGAGTTTGATGAATTCTCGCATTCTATTTTTACAAACTCTAATAGCTAACGTGGCTATTAAAATCATCATTATATTAAAATCTAACAGTAATTTATCTTAAATTTGATAATAATTTAAACTATGAATTAATGATGAATAACAGATTTTTATTTTTTTTTATCAACCATGAATTACAAGGCAGGAAATAAATAAATAATCAAAAGAAGATGGAAAGGAAAGGCATTGAATTCAATTGTCACTATATATCACCATCGAGGAGGAGGAGGAGGCTCCCGCCTTCCAAACAAGTCGCCGTCTGATGCTTGTTCGAAATAGATAGATCATTCTCAACAATCATGAGGGTCTTCTTTTTTATGTCATACCAAAAGAATTTCTTAATTCTTCAAGGTGTCCTTCTTCATTAGAACCTTTTCGCAGTCCTCTGAGAACACTAGTGAGCATGAAGTCGATCATAGGCAGCTTGCAAAGCCGACTCCAACTGCTCTCCCCCCTGTACTCCTTCATAATCCAAACGTCAGTACTGGCAAAAATACAGAGCGATCCTCCCAAAACCTCCAAACTCACGTCCAATTCACATCATACGGTTGGAACGGAATCGTTTGCACTCCAAATTTCTCGGTGGCGAGATCGAACGCGAGAAGGGTCCATTGACCCGATTCCCTCTCAACCAACCAATGGAAAGCACCGTTCAAGAAAGCCGACACCGACAAAATAAATGACTCCTCCTTGTAAGGCAATTGATCTTCTACCCTTCTCCAAGAATGCGCTTTCAGACTATATACCTTAACTTCAACGGCCTCAAGCGCCCAATCATCGGAATTCAGAAATTGCCCGCATTCAATCCTTAAAACCTTGTAATCGTCGTTGACTGGATCATAACCGAATGTTGCATGGAGTCGCAGCTTATGGGTATCGTCTACAGGCTCAAAGGGTAACTTGTGTTTTTTGATTAATGGGTTCCAAATCACGAATTCATAATCATTGTCGCCGATGCAATCCAAGCAATCGTGTTTTGGATGCAAATCATGCCGTTGCAACAACCTACCACTGAGGTGTGGTTGAGGTTTCCTTGACGAATGAATGGTGGGAAGATCTTCACGGGCTTGCCGAACCTGTCCCCGTTGGAAAAGTCTACCAAGTAGTAATCCTGTGGAGGATGATCATCCTAGCTTCCAGTCACATGATTCCACAACGAGACTGCGTTGTGTGTTGGTTTCGGCATGGATCTTGATGAAATATGGGTCGGTGATTAGAGCGAGCCCTGACTTGGAAACGCACTGGAAACGTAGAAGAGTCTTGACGGGTAGTAGAAAAAGTATTTGGGTGATGAGCTCTTCCGCAAGTATGGACATGAGGCTTGAATTTCGTGAAATTGATGGGTGATTGATTGAATTTGCCTCTTTCTGAGAATTGATGGGCTGAATATATAGTCACTAAATGATCAGTTTTTGGGTGGATAATATTTTTGAGTTTGCGTAGAGGGAGCAGTTCTAGTCTTATTAGGACAAGTCAAAGATGTAGAATCTATATAAGTTTGCGTTTGTGCTGAAACAAATCAAACATGAATAACAAAAGTGTCAATAATTTGGGTTATGAAAGTATTGTCTGCCTAAGTTGTTTTAGTTTTTCTTCTTCTTTCAACTGTTCACTTCACTATTAACAAGCCCCGGACAGATTAACGTGAGCTTAATCTAAACTAAACACAACACGAAACCTGCTAAGTCCATTTCTCTTCCACAAGCTCCATCAGCCGATGCCAGAGAATGATCCCCACGCCACCCCAATTAAAAGTTAACAATAAAAATTATATGTTACTGTGGATTTCCACATTTTGTGCCACGACACTGTTGAGAAAGGAGGGCTCAAGTATAAGTTGTCATATATATAACTCTGAATTTCCCTTTGATCATCACTTCATACACCGCATTCACGAATCTTGAGGTCCTTGGTGAATCAATATATATAACACGCTGCATGCTGTAAGGGATATAATAGTATAAGGGATATAATTGTAATAATAAGACTTTAGACTTGTGTTAGTTAAATAGTTGAGTTTTTGTTAGTTAGTTAGCAAATTTAGGTTGAGAGTATAAAAAGCCCAATGCATGGGAAAGAAAGGTTTTCGAAAGTAATAAAGTGTTTTCTTAGAATTTTAGTTCTTGGAGCCTTTGGGTTGAGCTCGAATCACCCATTCTTGGAGCTCGACTAAGCTCGAATTAGTCAACCTTTTATCAATTTCAATATTCAGTTTATCAATTTCATTCTTTCATTCTACAAATCCATTAATATCCATTCCAATTTCATATCCATTTCCATCTAAATTATAGAAAATATCCTATAAACAAGAAAGTTCATTACAAGTGGTATTAGAGCCGTTCGATTCAACAATGGATACAATCAGGAGAAATATACATTCAAGCCGGCAACAGAATCAAAGGCAAGCCATGGAGCATTCTTGGAGTGCAAGAAAAAGGGAATCAACAAGTCCTGTAAATCAGAATCAAGATAGGTGTGAGGTTTATCACTATGATGCTTGATATGATAGGATTAAAATTCTCGAGAAGAGCAGAAACCAGAACCATAATAGTATAAGGGATATAATTGTAATAATAAGACTTTAGACTTGTGTTAGTTAAATAGTTGAGTTTTTGTTAGTTAGTTAGCAGATGTAGGTTGAGAGTATAAAAAGCCCAATGTATGGGAAAGAAAGGTTATCGAAAGTATTAAAGTGTTTTCTTAGAATTGTAGTTCTTGGAGCCTTTGGGTTGAGCTCGAATCACCCATTCTTGAAGCCCGACTAAGCTCGAATTAGTCAACCTTTTATCAATTTCAATATTCAGTTTATCCATTTCATTCTTTCATTCTACAAATCCATTAATATCCATTCCAATTTCATATCCATTTCCATCTAAATCATAGAAAATTTCCTATAAACAAGAAAGTTCATTACACATGCTTTCATTGAGCAAAAGATTGAAAATAAAAGTTTCTGCAATTTGAAAACTTTTGGTTTTATTTAGTTTTTGACGAGGCTGACTTGGGCTTCATATTTCTGACACCGAAAGAATCTGGTCCTCATATTTCTGTTGTGACTACTTATTAAAATGGTTTATTTTCTGAACTCTTTTTGGCGGATTCCATATTTTTCTTATGGTGTTTGGTGTTCTCATGGAAGCCTTTACTAGGATGGTGTAGTACTGCATGGTATATATGAATTTCTTGTTCAGTAAAAGATTGAGTCCTACAAATTAGTTACTTGTACCATGGTTTGCCAGGGTGTTTTCTCTGTTAAGAAACTATTATTCAAGTGTTGCAATTTGGTGTTTGGAGCCTGACAAACATTTACATTTAATCATTCTTTTGCTCATCCTATGATTGTCTGATGCTATTTGTTGACTCACTTGACTGGTCGTTTTTCTTTTAACCTTTCATTCTTGAAAGTTGACCACACTTAATGTCATATGGGCAGCATTATGTGCTATAAGGATCATAAAGAATGTGCCAAACCTGGCCAAATTTTTTATAAATCTTGCTGCAACATTGGCTGTTTCCTTAATACAACAATATTAAATTTGATCGAGCTTTATTACTGCTAATAGGATATGCAATCTGTGGTAGCTTTCTTGAATCGTACTTTACTTAACTACTTTAATAGAGCTGCTGTTTTCATTCTTGTTGGATACATGCTGGAATATATCTCCGCTTGAAAACAAAAATGCACGAGTCCATTTCACTGTTTTCATTAAAGGTGTTGTCTTCTAAATTGTTGATGGTGGTGGGATCAGCTGCAACATGTTGCACCTGAATCTGCAAGCCACTCATGGCTGTCAATGTGAGCATTGTTGTGGGCAATCATGGCTGCAAGTTGTGGTGGAGGATGCCTGCCTTGATAGGCATAATCCATCCTATGGTAGCAATCTAAAGCAGTGTGGTTGAACTTGCCACAAATTTGACAAGCAACTAAGTGTCCCTGGTTGTTGTTGAGAGGAGCTCTTTGGTTGATGATGTGTGTAGTATTGCGGCCAGGAGCATTCTGTGGTGGGTGTGGTCTCATTGGTGGGGCTGGAAACTGAGGAGTTGGAGGTGAGAATCTTGGTGATGGAGCTGAAAAACTAGAGGGATTTTTAGGTGGGAATTTTGGCTCTGTTTGAGGGGTGAAAAGTGGATGAGTTGGTCTTGTTAGAGTAAATTGCAAAGATCCTATCCCAGGTGATGGAGTGTGTTGTTGCTGATTTTCCAACAACGTTTCATGGCTTAACAGTTCAGTTTAGAAATCTGCAAAGGCCATATCAGTGTTGCGGATAGCAAAGGAAAAGGCAGTGACAAAGGAATTGAAAACAAGGTTCAAACCACTTATGATGTAAGAGATGAGATCATCTTCTTCCACTGGTTTTCCAGTGGCAGCTAGTTGGTCTGCCCATTGTTTGGCCAGACGTATGTATTTAGTGCAGGACTTGCTCCCCTGCTGCAGATTCTGAAGCTGTCTTTTGAGGTAGGAAATGTGTGACCTTGACTGACTTGCAAGTTGCAAACCTTTTAGCCAAAGCACTCCATGCCTGATGTGAGGTGTTCAGTCCATACATGGAAGAAATCAAAGCTGGTTCAAGGGAGCACAGAATCCAGTTCAATAAATGTTAGTCTCTTTTTTGCCATAAAACATATATGCAGAGTTGAGAACCTGTTCATTGATTTTGGTTGTGGTCAGGAACTTGGGGGGACAAGGTTCGAACCGTTCACTAATCTCATAAGTTCATAGCTACGCAAGATAGGCAGGAATTGGGAGACCCAAGCTAGGTAGTTTGGGCCATCGAGCTTGACTAAGGTGAACTGAGTGGTGTTTGGGAGGTTTGACACAACGGATGTTATGCCATTTGATGAGGGAGCTTGAGTTGAGGAGTTGCTTGATTCGGCCATTTGAGAAGCGTTGGCTTGTAGGGGCTCTGATACCATGAAAGGATTTAAGAGAAAGCTGTTTTGGTAGCTTAACCAAAACAGTTTGCATTGCATTGGTATTTATAGGCAATTACAAGAGCCGGGTAGACACATGAAATGGTCAATGACCAGTATACTAAAGTGAAGACTAAAAGGTAGTTACAGATTTTAGAATGTCAACTAAGTAAGCTGCTGTTGCAGAGGATCAGAGGCATGGCTTGAGAGATCAAAGGAATGGTTTGGGGACTCATTAATTGCTTGTTGATGACGTGCCGCAGAGATTAGTTGAACTGGTGGCATGATTTTCTGTGAAGGGCTGTTCTGCAATGGTGATGTGCTGCAATGGTGGTTTGCTGAAGTAATGACTTGTGGCAGTAGATGACTTGCTTAAGTGGTGCTGATCTGGCTTAGCCTTAACATATGGATGTATCATTTCTGCTGTCTTCAGTTTCTGCCTGAAGGAAATGAGGGGACTGGTATGCCTACTGGTTTTGCAGAATTCTAATGTTCAAAAAATTGACTGATATATGTGAAAGGAAGGAATGTGTTAGTCTCTTCTAGAATTTTGGTGGTCTTAAAGATGGTTGGTTGTAGAGAGTTGAGAATTTATCTCTTGAATTTTCAATATATTTCTCTACTTCGTGCTACTTATCACTTTACTATTATATCTATATATCTTTCAAGATTATGTTTTGTTCCTTCATCCAAATGTTCTCTATCTATTAGTTCTTAAACATATTGCACTTTTGGCATCTTAAATTATTAAAATAACTACTGTACCTAGTGTTTATTAGGCCCATTCTGGAAATAGTGTGGTTGGAGTAATATGGAGTTTTCCTGCCATCTGAGTAATGGATATGTTGGGTAAACCTTTTGATTTTCTGTAAGGGTCTGCCTTCTAGGCCCTTATGTCCACGATGATGGTCTGTCTAACTCTCCTGTTTTTGCAGTGTGTTTCTCCATATCCTTAGGGTAGTGGAGGGTGGGTGTTTTGGCTGGATTACAAGAAGAAGACAGAAGCGATGAAGCATGGCAGACGAATTGGAAGCGATGTGGGGTAAGTTGACGCTGACGGAGGAGGAGAAGGAAGAAAATAGAAATTCTGGTTGCCGAATCAGAAATTGCAGATCTAAAACCAAAGGGGGAAAAGTGTATTGTTCGTCAAATCGTTGATGCTCAGGCTATGGTAAATCGAGGGAATAGCTATCTTCAAGAAAGAGAGAATGTTTTTTTTTTAAGAGAATGTGAAAAAGAAATCTCAAAGCTAAGAAAAAAAAAAATCAAGAAAATGTAAGCTTCACAACTGAAGCCAAATCCGTTTTAAAAACCTCAAAAACACCCCAATGCTTTGTTCAGTCTTTTCTCCTCCTCCAAGCTTCTCTTTTTCTACGCAAGAGCGGTCGTCCTCCAAGCTTGAACAATCTTTCCTCCATCCATCTCTTCTAAAATCAGTCTGCTATTTGCAGAACACTTTGCTCCATTTTCAGACATCCAAAGAGCTCAATTTTGAAGAAAAAAAAAATTGCAGGAGAAGAGAAGATTTGGCTTCCATTTTCCCATCGGTCCAAAAACTCCGTTTTCGCGTTTTCGAGTGGTTATAAATTTAAAATCCGTGTGTCCGAATTAATTTTTGGATTAAATTCAAAGGATTGCTTTGCAACAGACAAAAGACATTTGTGCGTAGCTATAGAATTGAATTTTTCAACAAAAAATTTATGCTAACATGAATTTTCTCAATAGTGCCACCCACTTCAACATGGTATCCACAATGAAAGTGACATTTTGCACCAGTGCCATTGCAATTTACAGAGGTACAAAAGAGAATAGCTTGAACTTGAGTATATGATCCTGTTTTAACTCCATGAGACTGAATATATTTTAGTCAGAATATAAATAACAAGTTTCAAGAACAATGAAGCATAAAGGGCTCCTACAATGGGATGCCTTTAGGTTGCATTATTAATGTTGTTATGTAACCTTTCCCAAAAGCAGTAAAGGCAGAGTTCCTTCCCTCAGTAACTTGTTCCCTCAAATTATGAATAGGAAAAAAAGGAAAAGCACTAAAGGGTACGAACAATTTACCAATCAAACACTTCAAACTGCATAGTGGAAGTTTACCTTTTCCTTTTTCCTGTAAGCCAATCAAATATAACGGGCTAAAAAATTCCTCTTACAAAGAATTCCAATCACCTTGAGATCAGAATACTTTCCATAGTACTCCAAAACAAAATAAAAACAAAACCCAACATGAAGAATTAAAAGGAACCAGACAATCGAAACTAAAACCAGCTTGTATTCATATAATGTGGGTATAGAAACTTCAATCAGAGAGAGTTAACATTCAATGAGAATCTCGATTACCACTTGCACGACCTCTACTCTGTCCCAGCCAAAAACTACCATTATATTTATTGGATTTTAATTTGATTATAATTTTTAAAATCCCTTAGAAAGTGAAAATGAGTATAGAGAAGTGAGAGTGTGTAAATCATCACTCCTTAAATTATATCAATTATATGTTTGATGAATTCTCGCATTCTATTTTTACAAACTCTAATAGTTAACATGACTATTAAAATCATCATTAGATCAAAATCTAATAGTAATTTATCTTAAGTTTGATAATAATTAAACTATGATTAATGATGAATAACAATTTTTTTTATCACCATGAATATATTACAAGGCAGGAAATAAATAAATAATCAAAAGAAGATGGAAAGGAAAGGCACTGAATTTAATTGTCACTATCACCGTCGAGGAGGAGGAGGAGGCTCCCGCCTTCCAAACAAGTCGCCGTCTGATGCTTATTGGAAATAGATAGATCATTCTCAACAATCATGAGGGTCTTCTTTTTTATGTCATACCAAAAGAATTTCTTCTTCAAGCTGTCTTTCTTCATCAGAACCTTCTCGCCGTCCTCTGAGAACACTAGTGAGCATGAAGTCATAGGCAGCGTACAATTGTACAAAGCCGACTCCAACTGTTCGCTACCCCGTACTCCTTCATAATCCAAACGTCAGTACCGGCAAAAATACAGAGCGATCCTCCCAAAACCTCCAAAACTCACTTTCAAATTTACATCAAACGGTTGAAACGGAATCGTTTGCACTCCAAATTTCTCGGTGGGGAGATGAACGCGAGAAGGGTCCATGGACCGATTCCCTCTCACCAACCAATGGAAAGCACCGTTCAAGAAGCCGACTCCGACAAAATAAATGACTCCTCCTTGTAAGGCAATTGATCTTTACTCTTCTCCAAGAATGCGCTTTCAGACTATATACCTTAACTTCAACGGCCTCAAGCGCCCAATCATCGGAATTCAGAAATTGCCCCGCATTCAATCCTTAAAACCTTGTAATCGTCGTTGACTGGATCATACCCGAATGTTGCATGGAGTCGCAGCTTGTGGGTATCGTCTACAGGCTCAAAGGTAACTTCTTGTGTTTTTTGATTAATGGGTTCCAAATCACGAATTCATAATCACTGTCGCCGATGCAATCCAAGCAATTGTGTTTTTGGATGCAAATCAAGCCGTTGCAACAACCTACCACTGAGGTATGGCTGAGGTTTCCTGGACGAAAGAATGGTGGGAAGATCTTCACGGGCTTGCCGAACCGGTCCCCGTTGGAAAAGTCTACCAAGTAGTAATCCTGTGGAGGATGATCATCCTTCCAGTCACATGATTCCACAACGAGATGTGTGTTTTGGATCTTGATGAAATATGGGTCGGTGATTAGAGCGAGCCATGACTTGGAAACGCACTGGAAACGTAGAAGAGGCTTGACGGGTAGTAGAATAAGTATTTGGGTGATGAGCTCTTCCGCAAGTATGGACATGAGGCTTGAATTTCGTGAATATGATGATTGATTGAATTTGCCTCTTTTTGATCTCTCTGTATATTCGCTCTCTGTTTTGTTTTGTTTTTGTTTTATAGGATAAAGTCGGTTGCATAGAGAAATCATTCTCCTACTTGGAGATGGAGAAGGAGAAGGAGAAGGAGAATTGATAGGCTACCAGAATTATTCCCGCAATAATATACAACCTATATTGACCCTTTAAATCGTTGGCATGTTTGGTATATTTAATTTTTCAAATACCTGTTTTTTAGAATACAAATTTTATTTTATTCAACTTTTCTAATTTTGTCTCAGCTTTTGTAAATCATTCAAACATAATTTCAAAAAACAAATTTTATCGATATTCATAATTTTCAAAACTCGAACACTCAAACAAACTACATAAATTTTGAACCTACAAATTCAAAACCCCAAATTCTCCTAATCTTGAACCCACCATAAGCATGCATAGAAACATGCATTAACCTAATTTGTCCAACAAAAAAAGAAGCATAACTCAGAATGAAAATTTATACGATTCTGAAATAATAATAAAATAATATAATATAGTTTTCTCGACATATTCCAATAAAAATAAGGAGAACAAAAAAAAAATGCAACCAAAGACTTGTTTAGCCTAAAAAAAAATTATTACGAAAATGTAGTTATGCAAACTGCATATTATTCATCCATTATGAATTACAAAGCTCATAGAATATCATGTTATGCATTGAATTTAATTGTCACTATCACCATCGAGGAGAAAGAGGCTTTCCACATAAGTCGTTGTCCAATTGTACTTACTAGAAATGTGCTCAACAATCATAAATGTCTTCTTTTTAATGTCATACCAAAAGAGTTTATCATCCTCCAGCAGAACCTTTTTGCCATCCCTTGAAATTGCTAGCGGTTGGCGGTAGAAAAAAGTCGCAGGCACCATACAAAGCCGACTCCAACTGCTCGTCACCCCGTACTCCTTCATCATCCAAAAGTCAATATCTCGTGCCTGAGTATATGCAGAAACACATAGCGATCCTTCCAAAACCACCAAATTAAGGAGTTTGAACGGAAGCGTTTGCACTTCGAATTTTTCGGTGGTGAGATCCATTGTGAGAAGAGTCCTTGCTCCGGTTATACTCTCAACCAACCAATGAAAAGCACCGTTGGTGAAAACCGGTTGGGCGAAGAAATAGTAAATCGCTCCTTGTAAGGCAATTGATCTTCTAGTCTTCTCCAAGAATTTGCTTTCATACTATATACCTTGCTCCTCCTGTCGTATTTCAGACCAACAAATTTGATAATCTTTAAAAGCTTGTAATCGTTGTTGACCGGGTCATACCCAAATGCAAAATGGAATCCATCTCCTAGCCCTCCTAGCCTGTGCTTTTCCTCTACAGGGTTAAAGGGTACTTTTTTGTTTTCTGATTGATGGGTTCCAAATCACAATTTGATCATCATGAGAACCATATTTGCGGTTGCAAAAGAAGACGATGCAAACCAAGCCGTTGCAAGAGCCTGTCACTGAGGTGCGGTACTTGACGTTTTCTGAACGGTATAATGTGGGAAGATCTTAACAGGATACCCTAACCGATCCTCGTTGGAAATCTTAACCAAGTTGTGTTCCTCTGGCCAACGATTCGACTTGCGTTTCTTCCCAATGAGAATGTCTGTTGGTGTGGAGATGCATCTTTATGAAATATGGGTCATTGATTAGAGAGAACCATGCCTTCGAAACGCACTGAAAACGTACCAGAGATTCAGCGGGTAGTGTATAAAGTATTTCGGCGATGAGCTCCTGCGGAAGTATCAACTTTTTCGGCGACTAAATTCCACCGATCTTCTTCTCTTTTTGCGGCTTCTCAACATTTTTATCAATTGTACGTACCTCCGAGAAGAAAGAAAACAAATAAAAATGAGGGCTGCTTTCGTAGACCGGTTACGACCGGGCTACGACTCTGCTGACGTGGCTCAGTCCACGTCAGCCTTTTTCAAATTTTTTTTTTTTTTTTTAAATAAAAAAAACTACCGAAATGAAACAAATGTCTTCCCCCATTCTCTTCCCCAAAGATCCCCAAGCTGTCGCAGGTCTCTCCCTCCCGGCCAAAATCTCCCTCTCTCAAGCAACGCCCACTGGACATCAGCCACTGTACGCTCCACCACCCACCTCCCACCGTACGCCGCCGCCAGAGAGCATCAGGCAAGCAAAAAAGGGTTTTGTTGCTTTAATGAAGGAGCCGCTTGTGGGATCCATTAGATTTCTGGGTTGTCCTTGTCCTTGTTTACCTGTCTAATGGGGTCTCTTTAGTGAATCACTTCATTTCTTGGTAAGTTTTTTTTTTTTTTAAGATATGGGTTTGTTTTTTAAATATAATGAACTGAACGGTGGATTTTTGTGGTTTGTAGAGGGTGGAGGACGTAGACGCCATAGCCATCATCGATTGAAGCTGCTCGTTCCTCCGGGTAAACCTTCTTTTCTCTTTTTCATTCCCCTTTTGATTTATTCGTCTGTGAAAAATCTGGGTTTTGAGCAGGCCTGTGAAATGAATTTTTTTTTTTCCCACACGAATTGGGGTTCACTTGGAAGGCTGATTAACACGAATTTTGTTGAAAAATGGATTCTTGATCAAATGCTAGCCCCACTTAATGTTTATTGGCTCCTGTGGATTTAGTGGTTAGATATTGGTGATATCCTGAGTTCATTTTGCTCAAGAACATCTGGAAAGCTTTGTTCTTTTTCTTTTCAGTGAGATTCAATCGTTATTCTGCTATGAGCCTAATTTGCTAAAAGGAAAATGATAGAAATAGAGTAGTTTATGACTCTTCGAGGGGTCAGTCCTCCTTGTGTTTTTGATGGAATTTGTTCTGTTGCTTTCATTGATAGTAAGGCTAGTTTAAATACTAGCAGGATTACAACTGAAAAGATCCCACGACTCAGACATGCGTAATAACCCATCAGCAGTTGGGAAACCACTAACACCACTAACATATGCAGTAACCAAGTTCCACCTTCGTAGGAGAAGTGGCTGGTTTTTAGGAAATAAACATAACTGACTCTATATGCTAAAAATACCAACAAACATGATAATCATGACTCATACAGAACTTGAAACGCAACACCAAAACACTGAGACACACGTGCACACTAGCTAGGCCATCCAACTGTCTTCCACTTCCCATGTTGTCTGTGAGTGGTTCCCAACACGTGTCCATGTACATGAGTTAGAAAGTCCCCACATGTCCAGAACCTGAACTATCTAAGCATTCCCAAGCATTGTGCGCATAACATATTCTAATAGATGCTTGGTAGCCAGAAGTTGGTAGGAAGTTCTTAAAACCCCCCATGGAGAATCCTTGCTAAAATAACCTTAATTTTGTTTAAACTTAAGTGGTAATTGCATATATGCATATGGGTTTTCTCTGCTCCTTGTAATTTTTTAAACTTAAGCAGATTTTGATCCCATTTGAAGGTCTATCTTATTTAATTTTCTTGTTTATCTGTCTGATGCTAGAAGCCGTTGGCCATGAGTTTATGGAAGCCTTTTTTGGTTGCTGTGAATCGGTATTAGCAGATGATTCTTGTTCTGCAGGTAATGAGGGTGGAAACAAGAAAGCTTGTATTCTCTCTAATTCCCTGTTTGATTATACTTTCATGAATGCAAAGTGCCTTGGTCTCTATACCTCTTTTATGGGTTTAATTTAAACACATTGCTAACCGTTTTAGGTGGTTGATCTTGTTTTAGTTCATGTACAAGTTTGCATGTTTATTTTATTTTATGTTGTTCTTTAAGCCATTATGCTGGAAATCTATTATTATTTTCAATGATATTATATGAAGACTAAAGAAGTTTTGTATTTTCATATTGCGGCATTAATTTTTATGTTTTCAGCAAAATCCTCAGTCTCAGATCTAGTGAAAAATTCATTCAGACATGGAATATTACTTTGATTATTGTGCTACTGGTTTTAAGACACATACACTCGGAAATTATCAGGTATATTTCTTCACTTAATAGACACATACTTGGTTCATTTTATCTTGTTCTTCCATCTTTACCATTTGGGTATTGATTTTGTCGATTCTATTTTTTGGGCCATTTGATTCTCAAGAGTGAATTGAAATTTTTGGATTTTTGTGATGTTAGACAATTCTTTGTGCTGTGAAAGTGTTAAGTACCTGTAAGCAAGGGATAATTCTTCAATCTTTAATCCTAGGAATGAACTTAATGATAATCCTTTTTTTTTTTTTGTGTGTGTGTGTTCTATAGCTTTCTACTGAATGGGAAAGTGTACAAGGAAAGAATAATGTTTCCATAGTTTGTTTTTAGATGCACTTGACTAGGTACAATCTGATTATCTTGTATAAAATTAATTTTTGATGTTTTATTTCTTTCTTTCTTTCTTTTGCAGCAATTAGCGTGTGATATCTATAACGACCCAGTTCGAAAACTTGCTTGGATGACAGACGTAGCTAATGCCATAATCCCAACAGACCCGATGATTGCAATGCATGTGTGCTCATATTCGATCAAGTGTATAACATACTCAACCATATGTGATGCTTGCCTACATTTATTGGTGATGAGCTCTCAAGCATCTATCGTTTGATGCATGTTATCAATTCCATGCGATTGGCCTGCAAATGATATATTTTACTTCTTGTTGATATGTTGTAATGTACATGTGTAGATTTTAGGTGTTTTGTCTTTATTGATGGGATCAAAATGTAATTTTGTTAGTATGAAGGAAATGGGATCAAAGTGTAATTTTGGTGATCCCACCATGCGCATGTGGCAAGTTATTGGAATATATTTTTTTTGATAATTATGGTGCTATGATTCATTTTGTTGTGCTTTGGTGGTTGGCTTATGATGTGATATAGCGATTTATGGAATGATTTGTTAATGATTACGAGGGAAAATTTATTGTTGGTTTGGTATGGTGTTTAGGGTGAAAACCTTTGGGTTGTGATCTTGGTTGAGGTTTGAAATGGCCAGATTAGGGTGGTTTCTTTTGAGAGTTATATGCAGGTACGCTTGGTCAGGAACAAAGGTTGTAGTATAGTAATTCCAAATCCAACTTCTGGGATATCTGGTTCACTTTCATAAGTTTCCTAGTTTATACCGAAAGGAAATGGGCTAACCAATTATAACAGGTGAGAATGATTATGTGATTGCTGTTCAAGAAGACAAGATTCAACATTCCCTCAAGTAAACAGGCGAGATGATTATGTGATGTTGTTCATTCTTTGCTAAAGAAATGGGGGTTTCTTACTACTTTTGCCAGTCAATGGGTGGAACATTAAGTTCCCTTTCTCGTTTTCTAGTTAGAATGTATTTATAATCAAATTTTAGTCATATGTATCCATGGAAATGACACAATTTAATAAATCTTTGTTTTTTTTCAAACAAAATCATCATTTCCATAGCAAAATACAGACCATCAAAATACTTTGAATTCACATCATTGTTCTTTACAAAATCTACTACAACTAAATATAACCATAAACCACTATTACAAATTTTCTCAAAGTCATCCAATACACATCCAAAAACTGCATTGAGAGATTGCAGACATGGAATTCCCAAATAGCATGTTTCCCTCTCTTGGTTGAAAGTAACCCAATAATCTGGCAAGCAAAAAGATGATAGAGAAGATGTTAAAAAAAAAAAAACACAAGAACATAATATGAAACAAAACAATGTTAAGATATAAATTAGGAATTCAAAAATGTCGGGGTCAGCAGAACTAAAGCAACACAGCTTTCCAAAGATAGTTATTATACAAAGATAGCAGAAAATGACAATTCAAAACTTCAAAATCTCATTAGATGCACAAATTAATGGTTTGTAGTGATAGACAAAAATCATACAAACATGATAATGCAGTAAATGTAGTAAACAACTATCAATCGTCCATCTTCGTCCATCTTTGAGAAATATTCAATTAACTTCTCTTGCAGATTTTTATAGATGTCTGATGGATAATTTTTCTTAAAAATAAAAATATAAAAATTTTCTGCTTCAGTTTGTTGACAAGCCTACTTAGGGTGTGTAGATTGCACCATACATTGATTTTTCCTGCTGTTTTGAGTCTTGGTGATTTGCATTTAATAAACCTTTGTTTTTTTCCAACAAAGTACCATCATATTTCAGTAGCAAAATACAAACCAACTCATCCAATAAACATCCAAAAACTCATAAAATTACAATCCCAACAAAAGTTTCTAGCAAGCGAAATAGATAATAATAAAAAATCAACAACATATTACTCCATAAACCCATTCGGCCATAACAAACCCATAAATTTCAAAAAAAAAAAAAAAAAAAAAAAAAAAAAAAAAAAAAATTGATCAATAATCATCACCCCAAGTCGGCCCTTCCACAACCAAAATCCCAAAATGAATGACACCCAAAAAAATTGTTCCTCTCCACTCTATTCGGTCCTAGCCAAGCAAAATTCTAGCTATTAACAACATCATCCAAACCATCACCCCCAATCTACAAAATCCCCTCTATTGCTGTAAATTTTCACACCCAATATTAAAGCAACGCCCAGTGCCAAACACCAAATACCCAAACCAAATATCCATTCCCATAGAACAGAACCCATGTATAGATCAATGGAGAGAGATAGAAAGAATACCGGTGGAGGTGGCCGGCCGCCGAACAAAACCACGCCGCCGATGCGTCTGAACTCCGAAAGCCGGCGCCGATCTAGCTTAACGGCGAGAGAGAGACTCGCCGGTAACTTCAACGGCGAGTGGGACGGCCGGCGAGCGAGCGCGAGAGAGAGAGAGAGAGAGACGAAAATATTTGGGGGAAATGTTTTCCCCCACGCTGCTTTTCAGCGTTTTTGATTTTACTTTTGATAAGTTTCAGTTTTTGTTTTTTTTTTTTTTCTCAGGAGCTGACGTGGCAAGGCGCCACGTCAGCCTGGTCGTAGCCCGGTCGTAACCGGGTTACGATTCAGACTTTCTCAATAAAATTTTCTCTGTTTTCACTCCTTCAGGCGGCACTGAAAACACCCAAACACAATTTTCTGTGTCGTGCGGCGCTCCAAAAACCAAAGATAGGTTTTTCTCTCTACGCATACGGCTCAACCAATCAATAGGCTCCTCTTTATAGAAGCTTAAGTCGGCTTAAAGCTTAAACTAAAGGGTTAAACACTTTTTAGTCCATAATTTTAAAATTTTATTTTTACCTTGAGTTTTAATTTACATCACAGATATACTTTAGTTTTAAAAAATGACCGAATAAGTACCTCGGTTAACTTCTCCGTCCAAAAACTAATGGACCACGTGTTAACCTCAAAGGTTGACGCGTGGCGCTATATAAAAAATTAAAAATTAAAAATCTTTAAAATGAATTAAAAATATATATTAGAAAAAATATATTAAAATTTAAATTTTTTTTGAAAAAAACAAGGGGTGGCTGCTGCCCCCTTAACCATATTGTTTTTTTTTTTGTTTTTCCAATTTTTTTTAATATTATATTTTTTAATATTATTTTTATTTTTTTTAAAGATTTTTAATTTTTAATTTTTTTATATAGTGCCACGTGTAACCTTTGAGGTTGAATGTGGCAGTCCGTTAGTTTTTGAATGAGAAGTTAACCGAGGTACTTATTCGATCATTTTTTAAAATTGAGGTATCATCTGTGATGCAAATTGAAACTCATGGACTAAAAATAAAGTTTCCAAAACTCAATGACTAGAGGAGTAGTTAACCCTAAACTAAAATACAAAACCAAAAGGATAAGTAAAAAAGGAGTGGGGGCGATGGCCAAAAATGAACCAAGGGGCGGGGGCCACGTGTGCAATAGTCAAGTCACACGGGAACATAGGACGTATAAAGAGCCATTTCACAGGTTGGGGAAAAAGTTTTTATTTTTTTTAATAGATGGGAACAAAAAGTTTAGAAGTGTCCATAAAGTGTTTGTTATAGAAGATATTCAAGATTTTCTACAGGAATTTCAGTTTGGAAACATGTCATATTAAACGGCAAGGAAAGGGCTGCTCACACTTTGACACAAGTAGAAGCGCATATGTTATGTATTCATTAAGTATTGCATGTGGCACATATGTTATTAATTTGGATATAATTATTATATTAGAATAAAATGTTATTATTTTTATATATTGAGGTTATTTAGTCAGCTTTGATGTGTCATTCTTAAAAAAAAATTATATTTCGCTACTAATTTATTACTCTGATGAGTTAGTAATGTCATATGGAAATCAAAATTTTTCACTTTACGTTTACTGTAAAAGCGGGGTGTTACATCGTCGGCTCTCCACTCACCACCAGCACAATGAGCACATCAGGCATCGTGAGTTATCTCTCTACTTCTCTGTAGGCTCTAATCTCTAATATGAGTTTGCCTTGAAATTTGAGGCTTTTCTAAAAAAAATCCGTTAGTGACCATAAGAATATAAGGGAGAGATTAAAAAAAAAAGGCGTGAGGATCTTTAGGTTGAAGAGAGTATAGAGAGATATATAATTTTTTTTTTTTTTTAACAAGAAAAAGGAACAGAGGATGGGCTGATGGGGGCGTCATGCGTGGGACCATGGATTGAGGAGATTTTAATTAGGGTTAAATACCTTTTGGTATCTCTGATTTGAAAATTTTATTTTTTTGGTACCTCAATTTCATTTTTTTCACGGATGGTACCTGAATTTTGGGAAAAGACGAAAATAGTACCTCCGTTTTTTTTTCAACCCTAAGAAAAAAAAACGTAGTACTTGAAAATACCGAGAGATAAGAAACTAAGAAGAACGGCTTTGGAAACACACACGATCTGGTTGTCACCATCGATTGTCCACGCACTGCCAACACAGTCAGCACTCATCAGGCAACGTGAGTTATCTGCTCTCACTTTTCTACAAGCTCTAAATCTCTAATATTTTACCTTGAAATTTGAGGCTTTTCTTGAAAAAAGAAAAAGAAAAAAAATCCGTAAATAACCATAAGAATCTAAGAGAGGAGAAGATAAAAAGAAAAAAGAAAAAAAAAGGCATGAGGATCTGTAAGGTTGAAGAGAGTTTAGAGGAGAATATACAGATGAAGGATACTTAACATCGATTTAACTTCTTTTTTTTCTTTTTTTTTTTAAAAAAAAAAAAAAAAAAGGAATGAGAAGTTGGGCTGATGGGGCGTAAGGCATGGACCATGGATTGAGGAGATTTTAATTAGGATTAAATACTTTTTTGGTACATTGGTTTGAAAATTTTTTTTGGTATTTAATTTCATTTTTCTTAATGATGGTACTTGATTTTTGAGAAAAGACAAAATTGGAACTCCGTTTATTTTTTTCGTCCAATATTAATGTCTGTCACATGTCAACCCTCATGAGTTGAACATGGCACAATATAAAAAAAAACTTTGAAAATTAATAAAACTTCAAAAAAAAAATATTAAAACTTCAAAAAAAAAAAAAAGGTGGCTTTGGGTTAGCCACCCCCATTTTGGCCAAGGGGCCTCAGTGCCTCAGTCCCCTTAGGTGGCCTGGGGGCTAGGGTGGCCGAACCATCCCCCATGGGGGTGGTTCGGCTACCCCTATGGCCTTTAGACAAAAATTGGAAAAAAAAAAAAAAAAAAAAAAAAAAAGAAGAAAAGAAGAAGAAGAGGAAAAGGGTTTTGGCCTTTGTCGGCCACAATGCAAAAATAATATATATATATATATATATATATAAGGGTTTTGGCCATTGGGGGTGGTTCGGCCACTCCAGGCCAGCTGATCTAGGGTTGGCCAACAACCTATGGGCCATGGGAGTGGTTCGGCACCCTCCAGGGCTAAAACCTTTTTTTTTTTTTTTTACTTTTTCTTTAAAGGCCATAGGGGTGCCAAACCCCCAGCCTCCCCCTTGGCCAAAATGGGGTGGTCATTTTGCCCAAAGGGATGGCTCAGCCACCCATTTTTCTTTTTCTTTTTTTAAAGTTTTTAATATTTTCTTTTTTAAGTTTTATTAATTTTTATTTTTTTAATTTTTTATATCGTGCTACGTGTTAATCTCATTAGTTGACACGTGGTTGACCGTTAAATATTGGACAAAAAAATAAGCAAAACTATCAACTTTATCTTTTCCCAAAACTCAAGATCTGTAAAGAAAAATGAAACTAAGGCACCAAAAAATAAGTTTTCAAACCACAGGTACCAAAAATATATTTAACCGTTTTAATTATTGAAGGAATGTCTCTGAAAGGTCTTAGATTCTAAGATGGGGCGTGGGGGTGGGAGCCATTAGACTAATTGGAGTTTGATTTTTTTTTTCTTATGTGTTTTATTTAATATGTTAATTAGGTGCTCTGCAATTTCTAGATTATTCCTTTTCCTTACAGGTTTGAAACTTCCTTGGGGTTTTAATTTTAGATGGAAAAAACTCATCAATTATATTGGACTTTTTTTTTTAATTATTCTATTAAATTAATATTTGTGTTTAAATAAGTAATAGATGTGTGGATTGTGTATCATAATTATATTTTTAATTGATATTAGTTAGCATATATATGTTTGATTTATTTTCAATAATCCCTCAAGCTCAAGATAATATTGATTCACTGAAAGGTGCTCATATTTCTTAGACCTTATTAATTGCTTAGTTTATTTGTTAAGTATTTACATTTTTTTGTGTTACTATTTTGGCTAGATTAAGATTTTAATAGTTAATTTGATTATTAGATTTTTTTTTTTTCTAATTTGATGGGTTTGATTGGTTAATTATAAGTAAAAATTCTAACAAAGATCTTATATTTCTAGGTATTTTCTTAATTATTCTATTAAATTAATATTTATGTTTAAAATAAGTAATAGATGTGTGGATTGTGTTCCATCATTTATTCTTCTAATTTATCATTTGTTTTTATTAGTTTGCAGTATTCAGTTAGCACATATTGTCTTTGATTTATTTTCAATAAATCCCTCAAGCTCAAGATAACGTTGATTCATTGAAAGGTGCTCATATTTCTTAGACCTTATTAATTGTGCTTAGTTTATTGTTAAGTAGTTTACATTTTTTGTGTTTACTATTTTGGCTAGATTAAGATTTTTAATAGTTAATTTGATTATTAGATTTTTTTTTTTTCTAAT
>JAJPGS010002049.1:0-79522 GCA_028654335.1 Alnus rubra | reverse complement strand
ATTACCCACAACCAAGCTTTGGGTCAATTCAACAATTTATTATTATTATTATTATTATTATTTCAACAATTTTTTTTTTTATTATTATTACAAAGACATAGTTGTATTTTCATAAATTTTATGGGTACCTACGTTTTACATGTTAGATTAACTAAAAGAGACTAATAGAATAGCTCTCCCTATTCACAATTTTTTTTTTTTTTCACATTTAGAAAAAGCATTACAAATAGAATGATAGTTCGAAAAGGTAAATGTAATTTTCCTTTCGTATTTTATCTAATATCATATGTCTCAACTTTAATCTTCTTTCATATATGTCTCTCAACTCCGATCCACGTCTACTTGTACCTTTCAGAATCCGATGACTTTTCCTGTGCATGTCCCTTAATGCATGCAACATGTGATTATGTTGAATGTGTCCTAATTTAATTTAGGTATCTCTAAATTTCGCTTGAGTTTTTAATATGCAACTTGCCCATTCAAAGTACTTATTAGTTCCTTTTCCTTTTTTTCGTGACTCCTTTCATCCTTATTGACGCATCAATCTTTCAAGTGGCCTTTCATCCGTGATCCGTATCTTAATCTACTCAAACATTTCTATGATATTTCTAATTTTCTACTCAATTATTGGCTAAGGAACAAGACTTAGTTCCAACTCTAACGGGTGCACTCCTGACTCAACACTAATTAATTAAAGTTTTAAGTTCATTACCTCATTAAAAAATAGGGTTAAAGTGGATTGGTGCTTACTCAAATTAAAGTCACCCTCAGTACTCTTTAGGGTTGGGCAATGAAATGTGGAACGGTAAAACTAACCAAACCTTTTTCTTTTTTTCTTTTTTCTTCTAAGTATTCTTAAGTGCATTCTGTTACCCCATTTCCAATGACATGAGAACCCAAGATATATGGTAAGATATTGGGACTAAGTTGATCGAGCAAGCCGGATATTCTAAGCAGAATAATTACACTCATGTTGCATCGATTGGCATAACGTGTTTTTTGAATGGCTTATATTTTTATTTTTTAAGTGGTTGGCATTAGAAGCTATTTAAATATGTTATGTTCGTCGATGTGATAGTGTGGTAAATATTAAGTGTCAAGTGCATCATTATTCTTGTTAGCAACATGCATGGTGCATGATACGTACCTAGGCTTGGATATGCATGAAATATTGAAATGTTCTTGCTTTGGCCTAAAATTTATGGGGTACTCTCAACTGTGTAAGCAACGTCCGTAACGTAAAATAAGAACTTAACAATAAATATAGATTTGTATGATTTTCAAAGAATTCTGATCTCCTATGACCGATTAAAGGTGCTCACAACTCTTACAAACACAAAGTTTGAATAAATTATTGATTCATTTATTTTATTCAATTAAAACACAATATTTGAAATTCCTGCATGAAATAGAACTTCATTTGACACCTAGAACAACCCAATCTACTAACAAATAAGATTGTTAATTAAATAATAATACCAAGACTTCTAAACAATAACATACCCGTAAACACTAAACATAACATATGAAAGTTGATAGTTAACAAATACTAAATAACTAACATACCCAATAAAATAACAATTACTGTATTGCACTCAAACTTTACCAGCTTCTAATATTGTGTGCGTAACCAAAGGCGGATCTCTTCTAGGGTCAGCAGGGCCACCGCCCTTGCTGGAAAAAAAAAAGATGGTTAGTAACTTTTTTAATGTTTTGCAGTTTAATTTGGCCCCACCACTCAAGTCACTCCTATTGAAAATCTTTTTTTCTCTCCATACAACCATACTTCTATGTGCTGATATTGCTGCGCTCAGCCTACTTTTAGTTTACTATTGTTAGTGTATCAACCATCAAGAGTCCACCATGACATATTGACATCATGATCAATCATGTGGGTGGAAGGAATCAAGGAAAGAAAGTAGATTCAGTGAAACTTTGGAAGGCATTATCGACCTTGAGGCCTGAACCCAAGCGACTTTGCTAGCCATGCTGAACAGCTCGGTGGTCTCAGGAGCTACGTGGCCTACGTCTCTAGCTCCCCCGACCCAAGCTAATTGCCATCCCTTTCATCATTAACGTCTTTGGTACTACACATTTCTTGATACTGTCTTCTTTGCTTGCTTTCTCAGTTTCTCGTGATCTATTTTCTCACTAAACTGTGATCTGGGTGTTGATTTTTGAGTTGTACGTGATTTGTGAAGATACTATATATTAATATCGGGTTAAGACGATATATTGGTGGAGAAATGGTCTTTCAGATTTTATTTTATTTTATTTTATTTTTTAGTTTTGGGTTATATATGACTCTTGAGGAAAATTTATTATAGCACATTATTACACAATCAAATTTTGCATGATTCCACTCAAAACAGGTTGTATTGTAATTCATCTTTTATGACATATTGTATGACAAATTACTTAATTTTATTTATCAGCCCCTCCAATAACAAATATTTGGCTCTGCCACCGTACGTAACATGTTGCGGAAACAATTCATTTATTACATTTATTTTATATCGACAGACTTAGATATGTTTTAAATGAACTTTTTTATTTTCTTGACCGGCAAAAAAAATTACTTAAAACACGTTACTAATTAACATAAAATACATGTGAAGATTAGTGGTGTTGGGGATAAATTCCACTCAACCCGATCCAAGGAGGAGATAGACATTTAGCAACTACTTCAGGGAAATCAAGTATCAATTATCTCAGTAAATTGGGATAGGACTCTAATTAGCCCAAGTATAGTTGATAAGTAGTCCTATTTCTGGTAGAATTGGGATATGACTTATGGTCCAATCAGATAAGAAGAATGATCAGATCAGAAGTCTAAGAAGATATCATATTAGAAGTCTAATAAAATATCAGAGTCCAATTAGAACTCTGACATCAATTCTAGATCTCGATTAGAACTCTGACAGCAGTTCTAGATCGACAAATAGCAGGAATTCTAATCCAGCTTTGACTCCACTTCGTTGCCTATAAATAGGCTCATACTCCAGGTATAAACTAAGACTCAATTTCATGCATAGAACATTATTTTCTTACAGAAGCTAACTTAGGCATCGGAGCGGGATCCCCGGAAAGGTTCCTAATTTTTATTGTTTTGTAAAATTATTGAGAAGCGCAAAAAACATTAGAAGAACGTGCAGATTCACACAATACCAAAAATTGTACCAACAAGTGGCACTATTTCCCATTTACCCAAATGAAGGAAATTGTCTAAGTTTTGGTTATATGATGACCACACGTCGTGCAAAACCAAATTACCATCACGTAATCATGAGAGACCACAGTCCTTTCATATGCTTTACTCCATCACATCCTTAAAAATAAAAAAAAAAAAAAAGTTACCGCGCGATAGAATTATCAAAGAAAAAGGCTCCTCGGCGTTAAATCAAGCTCAAATATGACTGAGAAGGCCGGTAAACAAAAGTCGCCACCTTTTTCTTAAAAAGCCAAAAAGATAGATATTATATATATGTGATATTTTTCATAAAAGCGAAGACAAACTTTCTCTCACGTCAGCAAAACCTCAGTTGATCGACATTTGCGTCAAGACGTGAATTATTTGTAAATCTATCTCATCGCCCGACATTAAGGAAAAATGAAAAATAAGACAAACGTATGATATCATATGATTATGATTTGGTGGTGGCGGTGGCGGTGGCATGGCAAGATCGACCGACCCAGATCAATTGCATTCCTCCTGTGACAGATTGTGGCCTAACTTAGGTTTTGGAGTTTTGTATCTTTTAATTGCTTTTGCTGTAAATAATTATGAGAGTTGGTTCATATATATATACTCCAAATTTGCTTTAATTTATCTCCTCAACCTCTATTTAGATGTCAATCCATCTGTATGCCACTATTAATTAGATTTGTTTGTTGAAACTTTTTACTTTTCTTTTTATTTTCACAAAAAAAAAAAAAAAACATATTAAATATTCAAAGGAAAAAATACATATAATCTCCTTAAACTATCATTTCATTGTCAATGTTCCCTCAAACTATCAATTGTGTCAATGTCCTTCGATCCCCCTAAACTATCAAAATATGTTAATGTCCCCCTTAATTACAAAAATATCATTCATACAATTATTAATTTTTTTTTTAAAAAAAAACTATTTTTTTTATTAAAAAAATCTAAAATAAAATAAAAAGTTACAAAAGAAAAACTGGTTTTTCTTCTCTTTTTTTTTAAAAAAAAATGTTCTTATAATTTTCAGTTATTTTTTTAAAATTTTTTTCGTTATTTATTTATTTATTAGTTTTAGTTTTTTCTTCCGAATTTATAAGGACATTTTTGTCTTATTGAAAAAAAATTAAGGTCATTTTTGTCTTTTTGTTAGTCTTAGGGGGAGACATTGACACAATTGATAGTTTGATAAAGACGTTGGCAATTGAATGGTAGTTTTAGGGATATATGTACTTTTTCTTATTAAAAATATAAAAATCTCTTCCAACAAAACAATTATATAACAAGTGGATCGAACTAAGTCTTTCTTGTCTCTTAAACTTAATTTATGTGTGGTAATCAGCTCCCTAATATCTAATACCGCTCTTAATACCTTTACCTCCTGCGTGAGCTCACATGAACTTTAAAGGTAAAAAGTATAGATAAAAAAAAGACAAAAGTAATTCATTTCTAGAAAAGGAAGCATAAAATATGGATAAAATCATAAAAAATTTCAAAAAAAATAAAAAAATATTAAGCTAAACGTGGGGAGTGATTTTTGTAACGTATTTCTATAATTATATAAAAATAAATTGTCTGAGCATAATTGCAATTAATTATAATAATTATTGGCTAACGTTGTAGGTGAGCTGGAGAGCGGTGCGATTCGCCACGTTACCCCTCAAGCATGTCATATAAATTGATATAATTGTCATCATGTCATGTTTAATTGTTTATTTCTTCTTCCTTAATTTTTATAATTTGCAACAAGGTCAACATGAGTTCAGACTGCATGCTAGTGAATTATTATTTTTTTTGGGGGGGTATCCGTACGTCTTTTACTTGCTCTTCTTTTATTCCAATTAAATAAACAAAAAATGTTAGTTTTATTTTTTTTAATAAATATTTTTCACTGCATTCATAAAGATTGAAAAGACTGGAGCGTAAAATTTTTTATAGTACAATTTTACGAATATTCTTCGGATTACTATCAATCCAAATTCGATCTGTGATATGTTTAACCCCCTCTTTTGCAAGTCCATGAGCTGCCGAGTTCTCTCCTCTTTTGGTATGACATACTTTTTAGCTCCAAAACATGTAGGATAGCTTGAACGTCCGCCACTATTTGCCCATAAGTGCTACAGCCAGCTGCATTTAAAGCATTCAACACCGGTAAAGAATCGCCATCCAAAATAATCTTATGTTTATACACAAGATTTTATTTTTGATAACCCATGGTGGAGTCTAATGCTTTATATATGTAATTTCACTTTGAAAGTAATTAAACACATTTAAAGAATTTATCTCATTTCAATCAATCTTAGTATTTGCTAAAATCATTATTGTAACGACTCAAGGAAAAACGCTAGTCACATCTGCACTATCACCCCAAAAGTACTAGTCAATTTGAAGCTTTCCTAGAATCTATTATAAAGCCTAATCTCACTTAATAACTAGGCAATGTGAGACTTAGCACTCATAACTATCTTTATAAACTATTTGCTCTATGTAGGCTACTCATCTACTCAATATGGGACTGTTACAAACTTCCCCTCTTAAACTCTTGACGTCTTCGTCAGGGATACGTCATGCAGCACTCCAGTACCACATGACCTGACGTTACTAGGTGGCTCTGATACCATTTGTAATGACCTAAGAAAAAACGCTAGTCACATCTGCGCTACCATTCCCCTTAGAATCCATTATAAAGCCCGATCTCACCTAATAACTAGGTAATGTAAGACTTAGCACTCATGACTATCTTTATAAATCATTCACTCTACGTGGACTATTCATCTTTACAATATGGGACTCGAGTGTTACAATTATCGTTAACAGTAAGTTATTCATGAATTAATCATAATTTACCCCAAAGCCTAGTTACTAGACCCCCAAAAAATAAATAAATAAATAAACATAAATATGTAGAAAACATTATATATATATATATCCAACAAGCTATTGCAATTGGTTGGCCCCCGAAGTTTTTGAAAAATGTTAAAAATTCCTTTAGATTCAAGGGCAAACTTTAAGAAAACATTGAAGTGGCCCCTCGAATGTTTATCTAATTTTCTGAATATTTAAGTATATATTGATAATCTCATCCTTAACTTGGCCCTCCAAAGATTGCAATCCTGGTTCAGTTTCGTGTCAAAACGACTGCGTGCTTTTATACATCATCCGATATGTCATCAAAATGGGGTTTAAAAATATATATGTGATAGCTAGGCCCTCCCTCTTTCCCTTGTAAAAGTATAATGTCTTTGAGACTTTAGCGTTTGTAGGTTGAATATTCAATTTTGGAGACTAGACATTTTTGTCCAATATCCCCCACTCTATGAGATCTACCTTGTGATGGGGTCACTAAAATTGATTTCAAGTTTGACTACAATACTCAATAATGCCTTCCAAAAAAAAGTACTCCATTCATCTCTCTCTCTCTCTCTCTCTCTCTAAGGTTTTTTATAGCATGCAAGGTTATATAGCTAGTGTCACAGCGTCATTGCCACTGGAACTGAGATTCCGTACAATAAATCTAATATAAGTTGTTTATTTAAAATGAACAACCTGAAAATTGTTATATCATCTAAAAATTCTTACATTTCATTTTTCAACCCAATTGCCTCGCCTCTTCGGTCTCCGCCCATCGCCCACCTTACCCTATGCTACTTCACTACATCAGTCCACCTTGGGGTGGTTGAACCACATTTTAACCATTTGGAGGGGTTCAACTACTTTGGGACGGTGATAGGACGACGATGATGTTAAAGTGTCCCACATCGTCAAGAGATACATAACATGAGACTTTATAAGTCATGATGTCCCCTTATCTCTCAATGCGTCTTTTGAGAATGAGTAGGCCCATAAACTTTTACATGGTATTAGAGCAGGTTCCTTGAATGATGATGGACATTTCCCTCTCGATGCTAAACACGTGTTCGGCCAAAAAGTTGTCACACGTGAAGGAGCGTGTTAAAGTGTCTCACATCGCCAAGAGATACATAACCTAAGACTTTTCCATATAAGAGAGGTGAGAGAGATAAGAGCTCAACAATGATAAAGAGGTGAGAGTGAGGCGAAGATGCGAAACAACTTATGAAAAATGACATGCACATTTTTTTTTTAGATGATGTGACGGCATGAAACTATTAATCACTCCAAGTAAAGAAAGAGAAAGAAGTCATCCTTACCCTCTCTCGACGGTTGATAAGAACGGTTTAAATTAGAATTATTGCATCACGAGATTTGCGACTAAGGGATGATATTCAAAAACATTATTATGTTTTTAGTCTTGAAGTTTCCTATGTTTCAGGTACTTGTAGCCAAAAATTTCCTCCCAAAATAAGGTGTACGTCCGAGTCAACAATCTTTACAACACCGAGGATACATGGCCTGGAAATGTTCTTAGATTAAACAACCAAAGGTACCCTCGATGCGTTTTTAGAGTGAAATAGACAAGCTGTGAGTTCTATATATACCAAACACGAATTAAATGATTTTGTCTTTGCTCCTTTGACTTAAAAGTGTAGGGTTTGCGTTCAGACCTTGTTGTTGCTTGCCTTAATCCAATCACTGGAATTCTGGCTTCTTTTCCTTCCTAACATGGCCAAAATTTAGTGTTGATTATAAGAGGAAAATTAGGCTATAAAAAAACTGAAAGATTGGCAGATCGTCCATGCTCCTGCCCTCTCGCCACTTCTAGATAAACCCAAATTTTCAAATGCTTTCGCTAAAAATGTACTTCAACGGTCCAACCCAATAATTAAAATAAAAAAAAGTAAAAAATTATATGTTAAATAAAATAATAATAATAATTAAAAAAAAACGAAGGACCTTCAAAAAGTTTATAGACCAGAAGCACCGGATTCCTTTTTAACGAACATAAATAAGTTTATTTATTTGTTTTTGGTCTATCTGGTAAAATTCTGCCATGGCAGTTGGCAAAACGTTACTACTTTACAGCACTGCATCTGTGGGCGCCGCCTGGCAGAGCTCCACGCACTTTTTTACACGCGCCAATGATAAAGAGGATTTCCTGGAATTCCTGCAACGGGCTACCAATGGAAACAATCAAACAAGTGGTGTGTGGCGCGTGGGTTTGGGTGGGGCGTGGTTGAAGAGCTTCTGCCAGGTACATCTTCGCTGATTTTATAATCTAATAAAGTGAGTAATGATTGCGTCACCCGTGGGTGGATTAAACCAGAATTGCGGCTAAGACTTCGTTTGGCTAATCGCGAGAGGGAGGTCATTTGGATTCTCTCGCCCACAAAGGAAAAGGTCGGGGGGGATTATTTAACCAACCAGGGCTTCAACAAAAAGCGCTACTAAAAGGGTATTTATTTTATTTTTATTTTGAAATCAGGAGGATTTAAAACGATCCTGAGTGAAAGAAATAAATGTTAATATTCATTTTCCGGTTTAGATTTTATTTTATTTTTATTTAATAATGTATATGGTTATGGGCTGAGGCATGATTTAAAGCTTTTAAATTATATGGCAATATATTCAATACAACATTATATACATAATTAAATTTAATTTAAACCATGAAATAGATCATCTATATTTGGATTTGGCTTGAAATTAGAAAATCTTAATTTGGGCTCTATACTATTTTAGTAGCTAAAATAAAAATATCTCCAAAAATGGTAGAAAAGTTACGAGTTGATGTTTCCTAAAAATGTTGTACTTCAGAAAATTTTGGAGACTTGTAAGGAAAATTGTGTAAAGATGTATCATACTAATTATAGGGAAAAAAAAAATGGTCTATTTTACGAAGCCATAAGCATAGCACATTAAAAGTAGGAAACGTTTGCAACAAGATAATCAATTGGATTTTTTTTTTTTTTTTTGAACAAAAAATATGAGACGATAGATTTTAGGAAAAAAAAATCAAATTTAGTTATTAGGTTTTCATGAGATTTTAATTTTGTGTCTAAATTTTCAATTTCAACAATTAAGTCATTAAGCTTTATTTTTATTTCAAAGAGAAATGCTTAGTTGTACACTCTCATCTCACTCCTATCCCACTCTGGTCTACGTGGACCAATAATATTGTTAAAAGAATAGGGTCCCACTACACTCTCTCTATTATCTCTTACGTTATTGGTCCACGTAGACAAGGGTGAGATAGGAGTGGGATGAAAGTGTACAACCAAGCATTTCTCTATTTCAAATCGGTTCTTCAGTCATTCTATCGTATAATTAATTACCGGTATGTCATTACAAATCAGTTAATTAATACAAATTGGCATTTCTAAATCAACAATTGGATCTGTAGGACTCACATGTGAGTTCTTATATGTCTTACAGATCCAATGGTTAATTTAAAAAAGAGATACACAAGAATCATTTATCATTTGATTTGTTACTTCTCTAACTCTTGTCCAACTCTGATCCAACTTTTTTTTTTCAAATCAATAATTGAATCTATTTCCTTATATGTGGGTCTTACATATTTAATGGTTGATTTTAAAAAAAAATAATTGAGCCATGTGACACGTAAAATAGATACATGACATGTCAAAACAAGTGGCACGTGACATTAGAGCTGGCAATTTTTGACTTGACCCGCGAACCCGGCACGAACACAACACGAAAATACAAGGTTTGGGTTTGAGTTATCGGGTCAATAAAATAAAATTAATAATAATAAAATAAAAATATAGAAACTTCAGGAAACCTAGCCGGGCGCCCAGGCCTTTTCACTTTCACTTGTTTCCTTTTCATTTTCACTCCACATCCTCTGGAAGAGCTTTTTCTCATCTCCGGCAGTTGACTTCTTTGTGTCGTCAAGCGAAACGACACCGTCTGCGCTTAGCTCCGACGCCTTCTTCTTGGCCCTCTTAGATGAATCCTTGATATCGGTCTTGGAAATCGGCCGCTTGGTCACCGCCGACAATCTTACGACCGACAAGGTAAGCTTGGATCTGGGCTTGGTGGCGGCCTTCAAGGCCGAGTCTTCCATGGGCTTGGATGCAATGGGCGTCACGCTCGTTCTCGGGGTGGAGGGTTTTGGAAACTAGGGTTTGTTTAGAGAGGGACAGAGCGAGTGAGGATTGTGATTTGTGTGTGGTTCAACTACGATTTGGAAACGGGATTATGTTGTTTAGAGAGAGACAATAAAAGCTCTTCCACAACCTCTGGATTGCTTCTCTCGCCGGATTGTGTGGTTTGCTTCCCTCGACTGGGCGATCCTTCATCCTTCTTCTTTTTCTTCGGACGATTGTCACAACAGGTTATTCGGGTAACACAGTTGGCAAGCGGATCATGTTCTAGCATTCAACCCGATTAATAAATCGGGTCGGGTCCGTGTTGGACCCAATTGTGTAGTCGGATCAGTCTGGTCGACACGAACTTGACCCGCCGACCTGAATTGCCAAGCCTACGTGACATTAATTGATTTGTCTGACGTAACACTCCGTTAATTAATTGGACGATAGGTTGACAAATGAACCTATTTTAAACAAACGAGAAATTTAAAGACCTAATTGTTAAAATTAAAAACTTAAGAAATAAATTAAAATTGTATGAAACTTAGGGACTGGATTTGATTTTTTCCTATATTTTATTATAGGTAAATGCTATTTCTCCAACTTCTGTTTACTTTTAGCAGCTATTTTTTTAAAAATAAACTATTAGATATGCAAGACCTATATATAATAAGAAAACAAATTCAATAATTCGAAAGCAAATTGAACAAAAATTAGAGGAGTAACACGTGTCTTTATTATATTGCCAATTTGCGGGGCTACTCTCACAGAAATTATAGATTCGAAGGCTTCAAGTATCATAAATTTTGAGGTAAAATATAAGGCAACTTTCCCATCACAAGGAAATGTAGTGGATGATCAACTTGTATAGGATTCAACCAACGCATATGATTACCCTGCTCCTCGGTCCACCTGATTGCCACATCCCCCACCCCACGCGGCCACGCACACGCACAACTGGAGCCAATCTAAACTAGCTGTCAAACCCATATGACACCGTACGCAGTTCTCCCCTCTACAGTGTCACCACAAGCTCCCCCTATAAAGTCCTGTTTGAGGTAACAAAATAATCATTAAAAAATGATCCAACCAGCCTAAGACGTAAAAAGTAAAAACCATTAACAAAAGAAGAATTACCACAAAAGCAATGAAAAAGCATTAATAATAATAAAAAGACTTTAAAATTTAGAAACGAACAGCTGGAGAAGACCAGGTGTGGAGTAACTATAAAGAGCATCAAACTCCCACTACACCTCTCCCCTCTTTTCCTCTCTCTCTCTCTCTCTCTCACTCTCCGCCACCACACCCACCCACCCACCCCAATGGAGCCACCACCACCACAGCCCCCACAGGCTCCGCCACTGTCCGCCACCACCAACAACACCGCCACCATATCCCCACACCTCTCATACCCGGACTCCGTAGACTCCTCCCCCCGCTCCCGCAACACCGACTCCTGGGACGAACCTCTTCCAAGTAACGCCAAACTCCGCCTCATGTGCAGCTACGGCGGCCACATCGTCCCTCGCCCACACGACAAGTCTCTCTGCTATATCGGCGGAGACACCCGCATCGTGCTCGCCGACCGCAACACCTCTCTTTCCGACCTCTCATCCCGCCTCGCCAAGACCCTCCTTAACAACCGCCCTTTCACGCTCAAGTACCAGCTCCCCAACGAGGACCTCGATTCCCTCATCTCTGTCACCACCGACGAGGACCTCGACAACATGATCGACGAGTACGACCGCACATCCTCTTCCAATTCTCTCAAGTCCTCTCGCCTCCGCCTCTTCCTATTTCCGATCAAACCTGATTCCTCGCAGTCCATCGGCCCGATTCTCGACAGCTCCGCCAAGTCCGAGGACTGGTTCTTGAACGCTCTCAACGCCGCCGGTTTGCTCAACCGAGGGTTCTCAGACCCGGCCTCCGTCAATTGCTTGTTGGGTCTGGACGATGATGGCGTGGGTGGGAATAATCTGGACTCGGGCGGTGCGAGAGACGTGGAGGCTGCGCAGCCCGGATCGTTTGGGAACGGTAAGAACGCGAAGCAGGGTCAGGATGTTCACTCTGTGCCCGATTCGCCTATGCTCGAGACGACGTCGTCGTTCGGGTCCACTTCTTCGTCGCCTTCGCTGGCGAACTTGCCTCCGATTCGGGTCCACGTGGAGGATGGTGGTGGTGGAGGGGTTAGGGTGCAGGATCAAAAGGTGGGGATAGAAGAGCAGTTTGCTCAGATTAGTGTTGGGTCTGGGCTGAAGCAAGATGAGGCTTTTGTTGTGATTTCATCGCCGCCTCCGATGCCGGTGAATATTGCTATGCCGGTGAGTTCTGCGGTGGTCGCCGGTGAGTACCCAAATCGGGCGTATTCGGACGATGAAAGATCGGACCACGGCGTGCCGGTTGGGTATCGGAGAGTACAACCGCCTGCTCAGCCTCAGCCACAGACACAACCTCAGACTCTGCCTCAACTGCCCCAACCGAAGTCAAGTGGTGGATTTGATTTGGCTTCCCCAGATTCAGTTTCAAGGTACTCTTTTGATTCATTATACTTCCAAATTTCTGTAATTTGTTTGGACTTTTTTTTTTAATTTGTGAAGGGATGATCGAATTCTGAATTGGGTATTTGGTGTTTGTTTTAATTCCACAGTGATAGTAGTAGTATTACCAATCCATTGTCTCGCACAAAACCTGTAAGTTATCAACAAGACCCAGTTTTTCAAATCCCCTCTGGAACCACAAGGGTTCCTAGCAACCCTGTTGATCCAAAAGTTAATGTCTCTGACCCCAACACCCGGGTCCAGATGCAATCACACGTTCAGGATTCTGGTTATGTGTTGCAACATCAATTTGATCAACAACAGCAACACCTACAACAAACACAACAGCAACAGCAACACCTACAACAAACACAACAGCAACAGCAACACCTACAACAACAACAACAGCAACAGCAACAGCAATTTATGCATGGCACACATTATATCCACCACTCCCCCACTGGTGCTCTGCCACTCTCGGCATACTACCCTGTATATCCTTCCCAACAACAGCACCATCATCCCCAGCATAATCCACTTGAGCAGCAGTACCCGGTGTACTATATGCCCCCAAGGCAAGCCCAAGCTTACAGCTTGTCGGTGCAGCAATCTAATATCAATGAAGCTGCCACCGGTGTCCCTTCTAGCCGCCCCCAAACACCTCCCAATCCTGCAATGGTCCCTCCTGCGGCTTACAACCCCATAAGGAATGCCCCTATTGGCAAGCACGAAATGTCTGCAGGTGTATACAGAACAGCAACCACAGGTGCTCCCCAACTAGTTCAAGTTCCTTCTACTCATCATCAGCAGCAATATGTTGGTTACTCCCAGATGCATCACCCATCACAGTCCATGGCCCCTACTTCAGCTGCTACTGCTCAGCAATATGCTTATGAATATGCCGATCCTGCTCATGCCCAGATATACTATACTCAGCCTATGGCACCAACAATGCCTTCTCAATACCAGACCATGACAGCAGCCTCTGGTGTAATGCTGCCGGAAGCTTCTGCTCAGCTTCCCACTGACAACATCAAGCAGCAGATGAGAACTTGACAGCCATTATAAATCATTTCAGGGAGAAGAAACAATTTTGAAGGAATGGGTTTGGTTTGTCACTGGATTTTCTGTTTTAGCGTCTGTCCTGTTATTGGTTTGTGATAAGTATTTTGTGATAGATAATAAGGATTTTGACCCTTCTTCTATCTTTATTGTATGTCATATTGTTGTTACTGTCATAGGAAATGGAAGTGGTCTGAGACTATACTGTAAAATCTCGAACTCATGTATGGTGTGCTTGTGCAGTTCATATATCGTTAAGAAAATAAATGGTATATAGGTCACAAGCATATGTCTACTTCAGGTTTGTGATTCAGGGTTCATGATGTGTACGGCCAACTTTTCTGCAAGGGAAAGATAAAGAAAAGAGATAAATCTTGTTGGTTGCATGTATCAGTGTATCATTGTATATGATCTTTGTCAGTTTTAATATTTGTTTGGGCACAATAGTTCCTTTTGCCATCTATTCTACCAAAGCCCTCCCAATCTAGTACAATTACTTCCTGGCCAGCACCCCTTGTCCCTGCGCATGCTTGGCATTTTTCTTATATTCAGTAAACATCATTATTTTTTACCTTGCTCTTATTTCTCACTGGCAATTGAATGATTTCATTGCTAGTTAGTGTGTGGGCTGTCAATTTTTGACATTATCGGTAAATCTAACACGAAATTAGAAGGTTAGTATTGAGGGGTTTGATCCGTTTAATTAAATAGATCAGATTATAGCTGACTATATAATTTTATATTTATGTTTCGACACAACTCGAATCTGACGCGCAAACATTTAGGACTATTAATTTTTGATACGACCTGCGAACTCAACATGAAATTAGCAGATTAAGCTTAAAGGGTCTGACCTGCTTAATTAAATGAGTCGAATTAAAGTTGATCATTATAGTCATATATTCATATCTCAACACAACACAAACACAGAACTTGTTGTCTGGTTTGCTGCGCATTACCAAACAAAAACGTCTCCAACTTCCACTTATTTTGTCCTCGATTGCATCTGAATTCTTATAGACACGTCACACATGAACTCCTTAGTTGTTACCTCATTGGTTCTTGTTTTGCCAGGTAATCATTTCTAGGCACTCACATTTCCAGAGAGGTTTTATGGGTACTTCGTAATTTTCTCATGCTTTCTTATTTCTTTAGTTTCATAGTCGATCTGTTGTATTACTTGTTCAATTTTGTATGCGAGTAACGTTTAAGGCTATGTTTGTTAAAAAAATTATTTCTGTTTTTTATTTTATGTTATTAAAATAAAAATATTAACAAACACTTCAAAAACACAAAATACTTTTCAAAAACATAAAGTAATTTCCACATCTATATGAAATCAAAACACTTTCAAACGAAAAACACGACAACAAACAGTTCTCTTGTTTCCTCTTTTCTTTAGTGGATAGTCAAACTTCACCCTCCTTTTGCGAATCACGTTTGCCAAAAGAACAACGCTGATTCTGATGCTTTGTCCATGGTTATCTATTTTTCACCTCTTACATCAAGTATCTTACATCTTTAATGTATCTGCCCTTCCTAATAAAGTATTTAACGAGTGGAATCATTCTCATTCGGCTCAGTAAATTTTAGTTAAAAAATTTAACTAGTAACTTTTCATAAAGTCTACCTCTCTCTATTCTATCTATTAATTTTTATTATTCCATTTAAATATTCTCTCAACAACAATCATAGTTTTGAAATTTTATCCTTTTGCAACTGTTATATTTAAAAATAAAAAATAAAAAATCATATTAGTCATATTTTTCGACGAAAGTGGTAAAGGGACAAATGAAAGAGAGAAGGGAGAGAGAGCAAAAGATAAAAAAATTGCAATAAAATATGCAGAGAGAGAGAGAATGGCTTGCTGAGCAAAACTGTAGCAATTAGCCATCTTTTACTACGGAATTAGCCAAAAATAACTTTTGACTGCCCAATGAAAATGCTTGAGTGCTTAACGGTAATAATCCTATATAACTTACAATCAAGATCAGAGGTTGCACTTAAGTTCAACATTTCACCATTTTATTTTTTCTCTTTTCCAATTTTTCTTTGTAGCCCAATTGTACCCTTTTTTTTTTTTTTTTTTTTTTTTGGGTAAGAACATTTCATAAACATAAAATCCTGAACACAACCCACAAGAATAAGTAAATGGTTCATAATAATAAAATTTAACTATTATGAGCCATTTTTTGTCGCCAACAGAATAGGTAAAATATCTATTTTTTCCTTTTAGTGTGAATAATAATAAATAGACTGTTTTGCCTATTTACTATTTACACTACAAATAATTTTTTTATTATTTTCTCGCCCTTTCCTTTCTTTTTTCTTTTTTTTTTTTCTCTCTCTCTCTCTCTCCCTATTTCTTTCATACTTTTTTCTATACAAAATAACATTTAAATGCAAGTATAAAGTAGAATAGAGAATCTGTTGGAGAGAATATAAAAAAAAGTAGTAGCTAAAATAGAGAGTTGTACTTTTTCAATAGCTACTTTGCCTATTAATTATTATTGCTGAATATGCTCTAACTAAGATTAGCAATTTGTGTTGGGTTTGGATTGACCTGATTGACCCGCCAACCCAAACTCGACACGATTAGCTAAACGGGTTAGGTGTGTCAACCCGTTTAGCTAATTGGGTTATAAACGGGTTGATCGGTCATACATGGGTTCGCGGGTCAACCCATAGGTCGACCCGTTTATGACCCGGACCCGTTTAGCCTAAACTCAAATCCTATAACTTCGTGTCAAATTCGTGAGTCGTGTCAAAAATTGGTAACCCTATTTTTAACCGGCTAGCTAATCAAAGAGAGAGATGAATTTTTGCCGCTACATAAGAAAAAAGAGGAAAGGAAAAAAATAAGTCGCATGATAAGTGAACACTTTTGTGAACTTTTCTAATCTTTCAAAAGAAAAAAGACTGGATAATAAAAACAAGAAGAAATTAAATTAGCAAACTTCCAATATGCCCAATTGTACACTATGTGCCTATCCTCATTGCCAACTTTTTTGAGAAAAGATTTAAGCGCTGGTCCACACTATGTCGTACGTAAAATCGAATCTAATTCATATATCCAGTCACATAGTCTGCCTTCATAGTACCATGAAATTGATTTATTTGGACGGGGACAAATCACAAACGTCCTTTGTCGAAAATTGAAATTTTAATATACGATCGATAGGTGCGGTGGATCTCAAAGATCGGCCACAAAAAGGAACAAACAAGTACAATATTTAAAGCAGCAGCACAATCTAATCGGATCTCGTGCAATGAGATTGTTCACGTAAAAAATAGTTTGATCTTACTTGTTCGAACAAATATTACAGATTGGTTCACTCAATTTCATGTGGCCGTAGTTTACACAGACTGACAGTAGTCTTAGATTCTGTGATTTATTATCTAAAGTATGCATTAATTAGCTTAAATTAAGCATAAACGAATGTACGAGGTTTGCGTATAGTTTTAAGGACGGGAGAGAGCAGGGGCTGTTGCCGGTTGGTGAAATCTGATTCGGCAGCACGTGCTTCAGCTTCAGCAACTTTTACTTGTCGCTGCGCTCCAAGCTAGCATCAAGTAATCACCCTTGTCTTATAGTTGGAGGGAGAGTCAGATGCTGACTCTGCTCCACGCCACTGCCTAGCTCACCGAGTCCGACGTCAACAGGGAGCAGGTCGCTATCTGTGACAATCAGCCCCCACTTGACCAAATAATTAAGAGTTGCGTGTAGCTCCAACCCATGTACAAAAGTGCATCGTCGCCAACTTCTCTGTCATAGGGTTACCACACCTGACAACTCTATGATTGATAAGTATGGGATTTGGTTTAGGTGATTTTTTTTTCAACGGTTCAGATCTAAATGAATATGAGCATTATTCTGTCAGTGCTTCAACCAAATTAAGTGAGATAGATCAAGCAGCTTTGAATTATGAAAATTGAGAATTAGCTGTCAAAAATTGAGAATTATTAGAAAATAATGTTTACAGATATAAAAGCAGTTATCCTACTAGTCAACATTTACCTCAAACACTCTCACACAATGATCAGCTCCACAAGAAGCAAGTTGCATGTTCCTGCTATCTTCATTCTCGGGATTTTTCCACGCTAAACAGTTTACGGCAGAGACGTGACAAACAAATGGATCAAATCGTAGAGCAACAGCGGCAGCTACACCTGCTGCTGCAAAGCTACAATCATCTGTTCTTCTGATAGACAGACTCCACAGTTCAATGAGTCCACTTTCCATTCCAACTGCGAGGAGCCCGTTGTTTCTCTGGTGACCAAGACCAACCCAAGATAATGCCGTGACACTACTACTGAATACCGGCAAAGTAATAAGCTGCTTAACAGAAGATCCCCCATCAACAGCCCAGATCTTTACTGTCTTGTCCCGTGAACCTGTAGCAAATTCATGACCATATGGATTCCAAGCGCATGACCAGATAATTCTTTTGTGCGCCTCCTGCCTTGCTAAGAGCTGGTAGCTAACTTCATCGTTGCCTAAACAGTCATGTCAAATAAACCATGTGATCAGGAACTGTTGTAAAATTCCATAAATATCAAATCAGAAAGGGCCACGCTGACTGATTCCAAATCAACAATGCCTTTTTTTACTTCCACTTCCAAAGAATGTTCCATTTGTCCCTCTTTTATTTAATGCTCTATGATGAGTCAAAAGAGAAAGAAAGAACATTAACTTAAATAGGAGAACCATAGGAGTTGATGGTAAATGTAATATACAAACAACCAGAAGAAAATTACTAAGATGCATATGTCCAAAGAGGATGAGAGATGGCAGCATGCATAGGAATACCAAAAAGTATTGGCAGGGACGTAGTATTGGTGGTGCTTCCTGAACTGGTTGTGACATAATCCGCCGTAATGAAGTATATTAGAAGCAACAAACAAAAATTGATGGTTGTACTGAAATTTCCATTCTCTTTCTACTTTTCTGTAGATCTCTGTGTAAACTACAGAATTTGAAATAAAGAAACCCATGTGTATTATCTTACTCTGGATCTCATCCACAAGCAGACACAGCATGTAATCCAAGCCTTCCAGGTATCATATCTTGTCTTACAAAATCTTAAAAATTAAAGATACGATTCATTGTTTACTTGCCAAAGTCTTACTAGTGAAAATGTAACCCCTCGAATGTGCAAAATGTGATGAGCCGGCCAAAAAGAAAGCAGCAACCATACTTTAAGAGAAAATCTCACATGAAATAGCGAGGGTTTAGGGTACCTGTTCTCTTGAGCGTGAAAACGGAGAACTGACGATCCCTTGACACAGCCAAAAGCATGCTGTCATCATGGGAAAATTCCATCTGTGTAACAGTTAAGCTGTGAGACTGCAAATGACCAACTGCCTTCCATGAACCCACTTGCCATAGCCATATTTCTGCTGCCGCTGCTGATTGGGCCTGCAAGGACATAATATGTATGAGCAATAATTACTAACAGGAAATAAAACCCGAGTACAGCACTCATATATCCAAGTTCTATTTTGAAAATGCACTTCCAAAACTAAGAAATGTAATAACAACACAGTTACAATGACACTATACCTTGCATGACGAAGCGACAAGCTTTCCCTTGTGGTCACAGCATAAAGAAAACAACTCATTCCCATGACCATAAAGTTTGTGTGATTCTGGCCACAGTGTATGCCAAGCCAGTTGATCTTCAATTGGGGGTTCAGTCAACACAGTAGGAACCGCATCAGGAATAGTTTCAAGGGTGTCAAGACCATCATTCCCATTTCTGTCTGGGGTCTCATGTGTGGCTGCATTTAAAATGGCCCATTAAAATTATTTTAATTTAACAAATTATCAGCACTGATTCATTTTAAAGAAAAAAAAAATCCCGACTACAAATACCTGAAAACTTAGATTTTCACATATAAAGGAAACACAACAGCTTTCATCACTAAAAAGAACAAAGAATAATATAAATGATAAGATCAATTTCTCTGTTACCTTCTTTCTTCTTCTTCTTTTTTATTTTTTATTTTTTTTAATTAATTAATTTATTTTTTAATAACAAAGGTAGGAAACAAAAAACAATGTTCTTCAATTTATATGTTAGTTAACACTTATTGTTCCTATTTTTTCTTTTTGTTGGAAAGGGGGGAGGGGGGGATCAAACACTTAGGGGTGAGAAGGGACAATTGTATATAAAAGGTTCGCTGGTGTGGCCTCCAAAATAATTATCAACATTTTCTACACTAAATATTTCAGTTCTCTCTCCCGAGAGTATGATTTCATTGCCAAGCATCAAGATTTGGTTAGATATTGAGCAGAAAGAGGAAAGCATTAGGCCAAACATGCCCTGAGGCTTATGCTTTACAAACATGGGTCTTAAGAAAGTCGGTGTGATTAATCAATACACTTGCTGCAGGCTAGCACACGAAGGGCAAGGCTAAGAAGGCTTTAGAAAGTTGAAAATTTTGCCGATATGATGCATAAAGTAAACCAAGATAAGGATAAGATAGGTCAATAATTATCTCTCAGCCCACAGGCCCCACACAAGTATCAAGATTGCAGTTATTCTTAATTTCTGTAGCAACATCAAAGTCCAAATGCATATCTAAATTCCCTGTACAGACCCTCATCCCCCCCCCCCCCCTTTTCCAGTGATACACACAATGAACATCAAGATTAAATCACGGAAAGAACAAAAATCCGTAAAACTACAGAAATGAGGCCATTGAAGTCACAATCCCAACTCCCAAGCATTATCTGTAAGATTTTGATTGTGTGTGTGTGTGAGAGAGAGAGAGAGAGAGACTCGCCCTGAACATAGATAGGTTTCTGTGATAGCCCAAGAGCAGACATATTTGCACCCAAAATCTGTACATCTGCTTGGAGGTCTTCAGGAAAACTAGAATTTTGTGAAGTGGCATAGTTCAATGTCTTTAAAAAAGACAAAGGAGCTTCAAATACTCTGGCAACTTTCTCATCAGCTCCACTAACAAAACGATGATTCCCCTTTCCTTGGATAATGGTCACACAATTAATATCATGACCATGAACCTGAGGGCGAGCAATTTCATGCCAAGCATCCCCATCTCTAAGAGAAACTTCATTTTGCCATGAAGCAAATATTCGAGTTGTCTGCACATTTTTTAAAATTGTGATATCAATAACATCTATAATAAGAGAATAATATAAATGAATGCATGAAGAATAATGTTTGATCTACAGCTTTAAAAAATAAATAAAATAAAATAAAATAAAAACTAGGTAAGGAATCTGCCTATTCAACGAAAATTTGTAGGAAAATAAGTGTTTGTTAAAATATTGATTAAATGATTAAATTTACATCTTCCTACCAGTTTAAGCTTTTGGGATAAGTGGTAATTTAACATGGTATCAAAGCCAAAGGTCTTGAGTTCGAACTTTGTCTCAGTCATTCACCCCCATTTCAATTAAATATTCAACGTGTTGGACCTCATCTATTAAAATGAAGTTTGAGCCTACACGTGAGGGGGAGTGTTAAAATATTGATGAAATAATTAAATGTACATCTTCCTATCAGCTTAAGTTTTTGGGATAAGTGGTGATTTAACAGTATTTCAATAGACTCTTTTTTTCCTCTATCAACCTTATCACAGATCCCGTATCAATATGAAAACTTAAAAGAGAAAAAGAAACAATTCACTTGAAGAAGTATCATTTTAAGATAGTAAAAATCCTCCTTTGGTTTAAAACTAAAGCCTAAAACCCTTTCACTATTACACTGACTTGTCTTGGCAGCAAGAAAAGATCTCCTATGTTTAGAGCTTGTTTAAGTAGGCCTTCCACTGACTTAGAACTTTAATTCCATTCTCAAGTGTCAAGATGAATTATGCTCTAATACAGGAAGGACCACACTGCTATAATTTACTCCCAAGTCTTTTAAGTAGATTACAACAAGAAACTTCAGGGGGAAAACAATGGAACTACTTGAAAAAAATTATATCATAGCATATTTTTGAGTTCCTTCAAAATCTCTACCATCAAAATTCCCACAACAAAGTGGTTCAGCATAATTTTTCAAAAATTAAACGCACTCTAGAAGTTCAATCTAAAGCGCTTATATGAGCACACACTGAAGTTGTCAGAATAAAAATTGTTTCAACAAGAGAAGCTTCATTTAATTGATTTTCAGTTTATTTACTCAATAAAAAAAAATATACTAAATACAATTTACACCCTTGGTAAGTTATCAATATCACATACCACTGATACCAGGCCAGAGGTCAATATATTTCTAACTGAAAACGAGTCATTACTCCGTGCTCATCCTACTAAGGGAGTCCTGGGAGTGGTTACTTGGGTATGGTCCTATCTTTCCACATTTTTTTTTTGTTGCATAATAAATTGACCACTCTAAAGACTCAAACCCCCACACCTGGGGATTGGAAGCCTGGGGCTTTTATCACTGATACGAACTTAAATGACACTGTTCAGATCACTGATACACAATGTCCACCTACCTATTCTCTTTTTTTTTATTTTTTATTTTTTTATTTATGACAATGAATCCCTTCAAGACATGAGCCATTTCGTGTACCCATCCTTGTTGGGTAAACCTCGGACTCGTGCAAAGCGCCCCTTCCACACGGATTGGGTAATACTCCGGCTTCGCCGGTGGATCGGCTCTAAGGAATTGTTTGTACCCAAGGGGATTCGAACCTTAGACCTTATAGAAATGCTACCAAGACCAAGGCCCTTACCACTTAAGTCAAAATGCAATTTAATGCTGATTAAACACTTTACTAAATGCCATACAGTCCACTTTTCCACTTTGAAACCGAATGAGTTTCTTTTACTCACTAGTAGTCAGCAAAAGATAGCTTTCCAAACACTTGCCAGTTGCCACATGTCTAAAAGAAATTTACAAATGTCAGGTAAGAAATCATAGAAATGTAGAAAACTGGTCATAAATTCTCTGATAAAGCCAAAATGCACCAAAGTAACAGCAATAGGAATTAAAAACTGTAGCCAAAACATTTTTGAGAAATAATGAAAAGTTCATGAAAGGTTTTCTGACCTATCTGCAGTATATTACCTGGTCATGGCTGACAGACAGTATGTATTCACCAGATCTTGCCCATGCAATATCTGTCACTGCTGCAAAATGCCCAGAGGGAACCTTTTGTGGTTGCCAATTATCTAGATTCACACCAACATTTTTCCAGAGATGGAAGGATCCACCATATCCATGTGCTAAAATTGAATCCCCGTTTGGGCTCCAATGGCCACCATAAAACCCTAAAGCACAATGGCTTAATTCTCCAACAGTAACCACATTCATCCAGATACCAGAAGTCTTTTCAGGTTGCCAGATCATCATGGTCTTGTCCATAGATGCAGATAAGATGCTTTGAGGTTGATAGAAGTCAATTCCTTCTACAGATGCAATTGAAGGGGGCTGCCACGCCACTGAATATACCCAATCTTCATGGCCAATTAGAAGAGATTCCAAAGATATTTGATAAGAGGATGAGCCAGCTACAAGCACAGGGCCTTCAATATAAGATGATAGGCTTATTTCTTCTTTCCTATATGCACCCTGAGTGCTGCGAGGAGAACTCTGTAGAGCCAGCTTCCATATGCGTATACCTTTGTCCTGAGATGAACTTACTAATAGAATACTATTCGCTTCACTATTGGTGCATATAGGTAATGAGAAGTCCAGACTACGGATCCAATCTGTATGCCCTTTTAATTCACAGGCACGAAGAAACTGGGGGCATACGTCAAAAACAAAACAAAAAAAGTCCAAAGACAAGTTACAGCCACAATGAACACTACATAGGAACTTCAAGGTAAGATTGAAAAGTCAGAGTCAAGATACCTTTCCTGTCCTCTCCCCACAGTAGAGATGAATCTTATTATCCAATCCTCCCATGGCTAGTATTATATGCCCAGTATTTCCAGGTAATTCTGCTAATGAAAGTGCTACCATAGGTTTTGAACCAACGGAGAGAGATTCCAGACAAAGCAATTTACAGTCACCTAAAACAACCACGAAAAGTTTTTTATTAATATTTTGAAACAGAATTTTTCAGTTGCTTCAGAATAAGAGGAAATCAAACAAGCGGCTTAGAATAAACAGTGTACACAAACCAGATAAATGCCAATGCAAATTATTATCAAACAACAAGACATGTTTGAAATCCATCTTGAACATAATCACATTTAAATAATTTTTCTACATGGGAAACATGACTTTTTAGGTTCAATCTTTATGACATAAAGTAAAGAGATGTAAAACATTAGAAAGAATCTAATGTAAGATAAAGATCATCAACTAAGAGAAAAACGCAACATGTCAATCAAATTGAGAGAAGATAGGCAAAATAATCTCCATCTCCCCATGAACAAGGTGGGTACTATTATTTAATTACCTAACCACATCCTAAATTAAGCCTGAAACTATTGTTTTAAATTTCGATTAATGCAGATAAGAAAAAATAAGCTCAAACATGTCCTTTCAAATCAGATTTTTGAAAATAAGTTTATTTCAGCATTACTCCCATATACAAGAATCATTAAATATAATTCTTTACCAATGAATCCTTTGTAAGGAAGCTCTGAGTGGTTGTCATGCCTCTCATCCTCACACAAAATCTCTTTTTCCCCCATTCTCACTCGATACCATATAACTTGCCCTAACTTTGATATATTACAATCCTGGAATCCATTTCTTTTAACTGATTTCCTAAAACTATTTTGCATCCATCTTGTATTTTTAAATGCTTCCATTTGTTTCTATTGATATATAAAAATGATTCTGTTTGTTTCCAGCTGTATATATTTATGAAACATAACTACGATTACTTGTTCAGCATCGTGCATGTGTCATTAAGGTATTCAGACTCATCTCGGAGATTAACTGCAGAGACTAAAAGGTATGCACGCGTACAAAACAATTTTCGTGTTGAGGATACCAGGATTATTAGCATCAGCGGATTAATATGTCACTAGTGTCCATGGTTCTTGAGTTTGTTACACAAGCAATAATTTTGCTAGGAAACACATCTGCATGATGATGGGTCCTAGACTAAATGAACTACGTAAGAAACTGGAATACTATGAAGAAAAGAAATTTCTCAGGTGGGAGAGAAACCACACACAAATTGACTCACAAATGAATTGCCTACTAAACCCCAAACACATGCCTTCTAATATAACACTACGACGCACACCCACTAACAGTTATCACTTGCACATTGCCACCCCTCACACACACTTGCATAAGACATTGCAAGATACATACCCATGACCCCACTTCATCATTAACTTCCCCCACAAACTCCTTTGTTTGCCCTTATTTGCACGATCAAAATAGAGCCCTCTATATCCGCCGCAAGTCTACTTCTTCCTCGTGGTCTATTATTCGCCACCCCTTCAGCTGGAACCTTGCCCTCAAGGTTCACGCATTTGCTACTCTGACTCTTCTTCACTTATCCCTTCGACCTCCCACGACTCCTTGTTCTCAATTAAAAAAACATGGGGTGTACGATATTTATGTCCCGGTGTATATTGCTTGTTGAAATTGAAACAAAGGCCTTTCTCACGCTTCCTCTGCATCTCATCCCAAGATAGTTTCTTTATCGGATAAAGGGGTGATGGTCGAGGGGTTGGTGATGCAACTGCCACAATATCTAGTATGAGAACTGTTCCCTGTAAGTCTGATTCATTTATTTGATGCTGGTGCACCAATCTCTCATCCTGTATTCTGGATAACTCAATGGTTTCCAGGAGGGACTTGGGTAGAAACATCTCTTGGGCTATCTCTTTCTTCAAGCCTCCAAGGAAAGTTCCAATGAGGGCCTTTTGTGTCAATCTAATAACCCTATTAGCTAGCCTTTCAAACTCTCTTTGATATTCGCAGAGAGTACCATGTTACTCAATGCGAGATAGAGCTTTGTCGAAACTTCATACTCAGTAGGCTCGAAGAGGGCTATGAGTTCTTTTTCAAACAACTCCCAAGTCAACGTTATCCCCTCCTTATGGTTCACTCGTTGTAATCACTGAAGCCATTGATTGACTTCGCCTTCTAGATAAAAAGCAGCGAGCACAACTTGCAGATCTTGCAAAGTGCCTTAAAAAGTGAAAATCTGAGCCACTCAATAAGATCTTTCCCGCTAAACCGAGGGAAATCCATCTTCACATACTGAGGATTTACCGCCAATCTGTCACTTCTTTCATCCTGCCGAATGGTCCTGGAGAACTCCCCGTGCTCCAAGTATGGGGTATGCGATCTCCCGGTGGGCGCCCAATGCCCACGATGCTGACAGAGTCTCCAAGATCTCCTTATGCGTGTCTTCCATGCCTTGCAACTTTGTGGTACAACAATTGACCTCCACCTCCATTCGGCTTACACCCTCATGCATCTCATACACATCAGATTCCAGTTTTTCAATTTGTTCCCTTTTGGTGCCATGGCTCTGATACCACTGACGGATCCTAGACTAAATGAACTACGTAAGGAATTGGAATACTATTAAGAAAATAAATCTCCACTTCGGGTGGGAGAGAAACCACGCACAAATTGAGTTACAAATGACTTGCCTATTGAACCCCAAACACATGCCTTCTAATATAACACTACCATGCACACCTACTAATAGTTATCACTTACACTTTGCCACCCCTCACACATGCTCTTACATATAACCACTAACATATTGCATGCCACCTATGCATGACTCTGCTTCATCTTTAACTTCCCCACAAGCTCCTTTGTTTGCCCCTGTGATCAAAACAGAGCCCTCCATATCCACCGCAAGTCTACTTCTTCCTCATGGTCTATGACATGACATCTAAAATCATAATGAAAATCTTGATATGGTACTAGTGAACTGTCAATTAATTTCTTGCAACATACATGGATTGAATCTAGAGATATGTCACAACTTGGATGGATCACTTCAAATCACAAGAAACAACTCACAAAGTCATAGAACATAAACATGAACCATTCATTTGGGTTCCATGGTTGTAAATCAGCAAGTATTCCAGCAATGGCCAATATTTCATAAGCCAATGGTTTGCTCTTTTAGAGCATGCATTCTGAAGCTAATAGCATAACATTTCCAAAGCATTGATGCCCTCATGCCCTCATGGCCGTTCACCTTACTTTACACAGAAAGAAGATACAGTTTGGCAGGGAAATGCGGAGTATCTAAGAAGCAAAAGATTATTTAGAGTCTAGAATCATTCTCTTCAAATCCACACCATAAAGTATAGAACTAAATAAGAGGATCAATCAACTCCAGTACCAAAAATGAAATCTGAAATCTGAAAACTGAAGAAACAAGATAAGTTTCTGGAAGAAAGAGATTACCATCATATAAATAAAGCATATAAAGCAAAATGACGTTCATAGTTTTCTCTAGCAAATGCAAGTAACATGCATACTGTGTACAAGGGTAACATCAATACGTGTGGCAGTAAAACAGGTTGAATTTATTCCAGGAATTATGACTTACCTCCAGTGGTAGATGGAAACAACAGTTCCCATACATAGACTGTACCATCTGAAGAAGTAGAGGCAAAGATTGCCTCAGTTTGAGAAACCATAATTCCAGTAATGCATGTGACACCCTTCTTGTGTGATTGTGGTACTTGTAACACATGCCTCCACTGCTACAATACAATTTAATTAATTAATTGATGTTTAAGTTTTAAAAAAGGAAATATAATATGCTTAACATAGGAAATGAATCATCCAGAATATACTAAGAAATCATGGTACATGCGGAGTATTACATTCCAAAAGTGATATTTGGGAATATGTTAAATGTAGTAAATGAATGAGTGATCCTGCCAAGAAACTAAATAGAAAAAGAATTCACCAATTACTCACATGCACTAGTAATTACCTTTCTGTCAAGAAGAGATAGTTCCCATAAAATAATGGCACCATCAGCATCTCCTGAGAGTAGATAGTGCCTCTCCAACTGTTCAGCTGTAGAAAACAATAAAGCCCATAAATATATTGTAAAATTAAAAAAACATAATGCTTCCAAAGATCAGTCTGTCTGAAAACAACACAATCTTTTGTTAAGGCTACACCCTCATTTTGGTAGCTTTGAAAAGTTCCTTTGGATTTCTAATGAACTACGTAAGCGCAAGTTGGTGAGACTACACAAAACCAACCCCAAATACTTGGAGAACTAGGATTCCGAGCAACACCGGAAGATCACTATTTTCTTCCAAAACTGTCCTGATTTGGTTTTATGTTAACATTAGAAGTTTGACATGTTTTGTCTTTGTTGTTGTTTTGTTTTTTGGTTTTCACCGACTATGTGTTGTATTAAAAGGGAGTAGGGTTTCATGGAATAAAGCAAGAAAGAATTTATCAGTAGAAGAGTAAAAATTGTGGTTACCTCCTACCTCAAACGGAGGACTCTTGTTTTGCAATAATCGATGCCTAACCGGTGTGGATGTTTATCAACTTGCATCAAATTAGACACCACGTCACGGGTTCAGAGTTGCAGAGGATGCGACCTATAGGCTATGATTTAGATGTCTTGGTATTATATATGGGCCTAATGTTAAGCCATTAAATATTGATAGGTGAATGGAGCCGCCAAAATAAAAAAGACTACAATCGGGTCAGTGCCGATAGAGTGGACCGTCGTGGAGGTCGAATTCAAAAGCATGGTGGAATTCTACGATCTTAAGAGTTAAGGGTTTAACCAAATCAATATCCAACAGTCAGTCCTAGGGCTTTTAGATCAATGGTTGGACTATTAACAACTAGTATTAAAACAAGCACCACGTCACAAATTTGAGTCACGTAGGAGGCGATCTTTAGGCTAGATTCAAATGTCTTGGTATTATGTATGGGCATAGTATTAAACCATTGAATATTGAACACTAATAAGTGAGTAGAGCCGCCAAAAGATAAATGGCTATCATTGGGTTAGTGTTGATAGAGTGGGCCACCGTGGACATCAAATTGAAAGCGTGGTGGAATGTTAAGATCCTAAGATTTAAGGGTTTAACCAAATCAATACCTAGCAGTCTTAGGACTTTTGGATCAATGGTTAAGCACTTAAAATTTCCCAAAAAAAAATTGAAAAGGTAACAATTAACAAATAACTCGCATTAGCAAAACCAAAAGTTTATTGAGCACATTGGAGAAAGGGGTTTTCTCCCCAAATTAAAAAGGGGGAAAAAATCTAAATTCTTTTCTTTTTCTACCATTTCTCAACCATTCAAAAGACCACTAGTGTTAACTGGTCTTTAACCAATCTGATCCCAATAAAAATAAAAAAATAAAAAAAAATAGAAAACTAGTGTTAACTGGTCTAGTTCAGAATCCACATTATGTTATTTTGCTTCAAGTGTAGACATTTAATTGAGCCCAATATAAGAACATACCTTTAAATGCAAACTTACTACTTGGAAGCCACTGGGTGCAGTTCACAGCGGCCCTGTGACCCGGTAGAGTTGTCAAAATTTGGGCATTCTGCCAACAAAATAAGAAGAAAGAAAGAAAGAGCTCAGTTGGGCTATATATATATATATATATACGGTGGGTCCAAATTGAGATAAAAGAAAGAAGGCGAGGGGGGAACCTTGGGGCAGAATATAGCAACGGCGTTTTGGGCGCCAAAGGCCACCAAATCACAGGCTCCCCATGACACGTTGTTCACTACTCTGTTGCACGCTGCTCCTATGAACACTCTCCTCACCTCAGCCCCACCATTCATAGACATGGTGAATCAGAGGGATAGAGATAGAGAGAGGTTATCAGAGAGAAGCCACAACTGTTAAAATGCTTCAGGGAACAGGGGCGGTTCAGGGAAGTAAGGAGAGAGGACGACAGGGTGCTTTTGGGCCTGGACCTGAAGAAACAGTATGGGCTTCTGATAGTCCAATCAAAAGGAGAAAAAAAGTTAAAACAAAGACCTTAAAAAAAATAAAAAATCACTTACCACCACTCGAACTCTCGAAGTATCCCACATTTTGCAATGTGATTGTCCAATTGTCAACTGGCAACAGCTGCAATGTGGCTGTTTTATTTTTCAACTCCTTTCAATCACCCTACCGTTAGGGTTTTATGTTAACCCAAACGAGTAAAGGTGAAACGTTTTTTATTCTACTGTAAAATTTATAAAAATACAAATTTACCCTTAATTAAAAAAAAATAAAATTAAACTAAACTAAACTAAACCATACCTACCAAGCAGTAGTTTTCACTTTTTCTTTTAATTTTAAAAAATGAGTATTTTAATGATTTTGGCATTTTCGTTAAGATTTTTTTGTAGAATCGTAACAGATGAGCTTCCACAACTACTCCCTTTACCTTAAATATTTTTTCAATAGGATTCTAGGGAGGGCATAATTGTGTTTTTCTTTTTTTGGTTATTGATTTGAGGAAAAGGAGGATAAGAGTCATAGTTTTTGTTTTTTTTTTTTAATTGATTTGAGGAAAAGGAGGATAAGAGTCATAGTTTTTGTTTTTTTTTTTTAAAAAAAAAAATTATTTATAAAAATGGCATTAAATGCCTGTAATGGTATAATGAAGAATACAAATTGCTCAAACAAAATCACATCATATAAATATGAATTTATTCCAACCGAATTTGATGTATGATGAACTTAACGACAGCCTTAGTTAACTCATGTGCCGTCATATTTGCGACTCTGCTAATATGATTAATCTTTCCTCTAGTAAATAAAGTAATAATCATGCGAATGTAAACTTATATATTTAAAATCTTTGCAAACTTATAGATTTAAAATCTTTGTAAACTCATATCTTAAATTTGTTAAATTAGAAAGTAGGGTCTTAATGTCAAGATTGTGTAAAGTAGAGGCCCATGGGAGGTCCTAACATATTTTACCCATGTTCACCAACAATTCCCTAAAATACTTTAGTTTACACACAGTGTAAGGCCATAACTTCTAGCCTTCTTCTACAATAATCACCTTCATAAACAAATTTTGTATGCTACAATCCATAACTCTAGTAGCTGAAAGTTTTTATTTGGTTTGATTGATGAAAGTCAAGGAGAAGGAATAAACTGTTTAAGGCTCAAACATGTTTAGAAACTTCTCCAATAATAGTGAAAAATAGCCTTCAAATTTTATGAAGTTACAGCTTATAAGGCTTATATAAATGGGGAAAGAGCTAAAGTTTTTAGATTCAATCGACTAGCTTTAAAATAGATGCAGAAATTTCCTACAAACCGGTTTGTAGAAAATTTCATACAACCTACATATAATATTGACACCTGTCCATTAGTATGTGAGAAACACATGTTGTTTTAATAGCATATGATTCTCACATGTTTTTTTAATAGAATTAATAAAATAAAATAAAAATGTGATTCTCACATGTTTAAATGACACATATCACTTTTAGATGTGGGTTGTATGAAATTTCCTACAAACCAGTTTGTAGGAAATTTTTGTCCATGATTTATTATATTTAATAATAAATTGTATATACGGTGTACCGTTTGGTAATTTAATTGTATTAAATTACTTAATGGAATCAAATCAAATTAATTGGCATCGGCATTAATTTGTAAATTGATATCAAATCAATTTAACTAATTAATTATTCCTTGATGGGAGGAATAATTACAGTGTATACAAATTTTGAGGGTCTCTAACCAAACCTATAAATAAAGAGCATGTGTACTCCATCAATACGACATTCAGCCATAGGCATAGATCAAAAGATACTTCTTATAATTTTGTTTTCAGAAATTCTTTGAAGCATCAAGCGCTTGAGTAAAGATGGCTGGAAGTAACCCTAATGTTCCGTTTCGGTATTGAATATTTCGAATATGAATAATATTCTGAATCTGGTTGCGGATTTCAAGGCAATGAAAATGTCTTTGGATCAATGTTAAATATAATTCATATTCTTTCGAATATGTGTTTGGGTGATGAATTTTTGAGATTGGAAAAAAATGTTTTATAATGGTAGAAAGTGATTGGATTGTATGAAAAGTTGTATATAATGATTAGTATGGTAAAAAATAATAAAACTAATAATAAAAAAATAACAAAAAAAATTAAAAATTAAAAACTAAAAAAAATAAAATAAAATAAAATTTTATTTTTATTTAAAAAACAAAAAAAAAAGAGAAAATAGTGTTTTGGGGTGGCTGCCGGTGGGGAGGGGGGGTGGCCGAGCGCCATCCCGAAATCCATTTGGGGTGGCCCGAAAGCCACTTCCTGCCATTGGGGGTAGCCGTCCGGCCACCCTCGGCCCCAGGGGTGGCCCGAAAGCCACCCCTAGGGCTCAAGGGGTGGTGCGCGGCCACCCGTAAGGCTTAGGGGTGGCTTTCAGGCCACCCCGAAATCCACGCAGGGTGGCTCGCAGGCCACCCCATTTTCCTATTTTTCTTGTAAAAAAAATAATAAAAAATTTAGTCTTATTTATTTGCTTTTGATTTCTGCAAGCTCTGATTTATGCCAGTTGAAAGAAAATGCAACTCGCGCCTCTAATTTCTGCTAGCTCGAAATTCACGCATCAATTTCATCACTTTGAAATTCAAACTACTTTCAAAATTATATTCAAGATGACAGCCGGGTTTTATTCAGTTTGGTTCGGGTTCAGGGTTTTTGAATAAAAACCCGGTTCGAATATTGAATAATATTCGAACCAAAAACGCATCATAAATAATTTCTTTTACTTTCCGTTGCGTATTTATTTAGCATAATAATTATATTTATGCTAACATATTTTCATATGTAAGCTCTATAAATAGATCATTTTTGTATTGTAAACTCTTCAAGTCACATACCAAACCACATAAAATATTTATGTCTATTTTATTATTTTGTTGTTTCTCCTTTAATTTTCATAGTCTTAAGTTTTTATTCACGGTATCAGAGCTTGCATAGAGCTTTAGTTTTCTTTCGCATCTAAACGGTGACTGACGTTAAGCAAAAATCTGTATAGTTAATAGTGGATAAACTATTAGCTTTTCTATAACTTTTTTACCATTCAAATTTCTTTACTGATTTAAATGAGTCAATTATGATTATTATTTTCCAATGGCCCTGCGTTTTTAATCTTTAATTTTAATATCCTACATATTAGAATCGCGTTTTAGGGGAGAATTTGAATTTTCCTTTGAAATAAGTTGGTCCATGTGGTTCTATATATAATTTTTGCTACAATTTTGTCATAATTGGGGTTATCAATATTTATAGCACCGATGCAAATGGCTATAAGAAAAAAAGAAAAAAGCGACAACCCGTGAGATAAAATCGTAATTTTACACCGTTAAAAATAAAATAAAAATTAGGGATAATTGCACTGTTGGTCCCTGTGGTATGCCATAATTATTTTTCACTCCCTATGGTTTAAAAAGTTCATGAGAGATCCTTATGGTATGCAATAATTACGTTTTACTCCCTGGGTCGATTTTTCGTCTACAATTTTGACGGAATCTGTTAGCCCTACACGTCAGCCACACGTGTCGCCATCTTATTGGCAACACGTGTCCATCTTAATAAAAAAATAAAAAAATAAACTTATTTTTTTTTTTAAAAAAAAAAAAAAACAAAAAAAAAAAAAGAAGAAAGAAAAAAGGGCAGGCTTGAGGTGGCTGGGCCACCTCCTTGCCCCCATTTTTGTTTTTTGTTTTTTTTTTTTTGAATTTTAATTTTTTTAAAAAAATAAGTATTTTTATTTATTTTTTAATAAATTTATATTATTTTATTAAGATTGGACATGTCAGTGCCACGTGTCACCAATAAGATGACGACACGTTGCGCTGACGTGGCATTTGACAGAATCTGTTAAAAATTTTAACAGAATTTGATGCCAGAAATCGATTTGTAATTATTGCATACCACATGGATCTCTCATGAACTTTTTAAATCATAGGGAGTGAAAAATAATTATGGCATACCACAGAGACCAACGGTGCAATTATCCCTAAAAATTATTGACTATAAAATAGATCCTTTCTGTTTTAGTTAAAACAGAGATAATCATATTCTATTTGTTGGTTTCATTTCTTATATAACAATGAATTTGTGATTTTAATGTTGTTTAAATTATTAAAAGTTTAGGAATAAAAATGTTTGGTTTTACGCTATATGTAGGAAAATGCTCTTCAAAGCCTCACGTTGAACAAATATAAAGAATATAGGTGAAGCTTCAACTACTCAAGAGATCATGAAAGAGAAAGAAAAAGGCAAATTATTTCTTTGCTAAGATTTATGAAAAATAGTTTTCAATTTTGGAAAATTCATGTGCAGCTTGCACGTTAAATCATCATTTATTTTAAAAGTTTAAGTTGATTATTTAGAAAAATTAAATTAAATTAAGAGATAATTGCACCGTTGGTCCCTGTGGTATACCATAATTATTTTTCACTCCCTATGGTTTAAAAAGTTCATGGGAGGTCCTCGTGATATGCAATAATTACAAATCGATCCCTGGCGTCAAATTCTGTTAAATTTGTTAACAGATTCCGTTAAATGTCACGTCAGCGACACATGTCGCCAATAAGATGGTGACACGTGTCTACCGTAATAAAAATATATAAATTTATTAAAAAATAAATAAAAATACTTTTTTTTAAAAAAAAAAAAAAAAAAAAAAACAAAAAAACAAAAAAGACCTGAAGGAGCCGGCCACCCCCAGTGGCCGCAGGGGTGGCGCGCGGCCACCCCTAGGCCACTAGGGTGGCTCCGCGCCAACCCCAGTGGCTGGGGGCGGCCAGGCCACCCCCAAAGGGGTTGCCGGCCCCTTCAGTTCTTTTTTTTTTGTTTTTTTGTTTTTTTTTTAAAAAATAAGTATTTTTATTTTTTTTAAAAATTATATTTTTTTATTACGGTGGACACGTGTCGCCATCTTATTGGCGACACGTGTCGCTGACGTGGCATTTGACGGAATCTGTTAAAAAATTTAACAGAATTTGACGCCGGGGATCGATTTGTAATTATTGCATATCACGAGGACCTCCCATGAACTTTTTAAACCATAGGGAGTGAAAAATAATTATGGTATACCACAGGTAGGAGTGAGCAAATCCCCGCAAAACCCGCCCCGCTCCGCAGAAACCGCCCCAACCCTCCCCGCAGAGCTCAAAACCCGCACCCATGGTGCGGGCCATGGGGCTGTTTTTGGCCCCCCCGCGCGGGGCGGGGCGGGTTGCGGGGGGGACCCTTAAAATTTCTCGGGTCCCCGCCCCGCCCCGCATATGTTAAAAAAAAAAAAAAAAAAAAAGAAAAAAAAAAAGAAAAAGGAAGAAAGCTTTCTAAAAACTAACCGGCTAACCCTAATTTCCTAACTTTTCCTTCTCTGTTGAGTTGCGCCGCACTGCCCCAGTCTCCCATCCCAGCAGACCGCCCTTCGCCCCTTCCCAGTGCCCACATCACTCCTTGCACAGAGCAGCAGCAAGGTCCGGCACAGAGCAGCAGCAGTCACTCCTTGCACCTAGTCACCTCCCCGCACGCACGGTCCGGCACAGAGCAGCAGCAGGCCACAGCAGCTGCTGGAGCAGATCGGCATTTCATTCCAACTTGCAAGATCTTTGGTAAGAAAATTTTGTCCTTTGCCATGCATCTATGCCTTCTTTGTTGTTGATATCTGTGCAATATCATGGCTAATCAAGTTCCCTTTGATAGTTTCAAAGCCTTCCTTTTTGGGATGAATGAATATCTCTAGGTTAGAAACTGATAGGTTCTAGTTGATGTTAGTTTGATTGAGATTGGTTGCGGTTGCAAAAAGGGAAATGGTTGAATTGAAAATGGTTTTCCACTCAGGGTAGGAGTTCACCGCATACAATCTGTTCGATAAAATTCCTCAATGACCTCTCCTAGACTTAATTGACCTCTTTTATTACAAGGATCACATGATCCATTATTCTACTGCCTCTTTGAAAACTAAGGGATAACAATGATGCTATCTTATTTGAATTTAAACAATAACTGGTAGCAAAAACAATCCAAAGACAACAACTAAGGATTAAGATAATCAAGCCCAAGGATTAAGATAAGCAAACCTTATCTTATGATTCTCCCATCAGTGCTGGTATTTAGGATTGAGTCTCCTTGTCCTGCGACTTCTAACAGAAACTAGACCTTTTTTAACCTTATTCTTAGGCATAGGAATTGAACGCAAACTTTTACCTTATCTACTAAAGGATGGAAAGCTCATCCTTCTCTTTAGTGGGGCCTTCAGGTTTGAGGAACTCCACTCTTGAGACTTGAATGCCATAAAGTGTAAGGGGTAATCCATTAGGGAACTTCTTCACTACCTCTTTACCTAGAGTAGCATTTCCTTGAAACTTTCCACACAAACTACTTGGAATTATAGAAGTTAGCAAGCATATTATTTGGAATAAGATTACATTGTATACATCATAAGCATTAAAATTTGTGACAAAAAGAAATCATTAATATATTGAAGATAGTTTTGAAACTGATTTTCTGTTAGGTTATTGAACCATGAATTGAGTAGTAGATTTGGGTTAAAGGGTTAGTTGTTTGGTGTTTAGTCGTGTACCTCTGGCTTTTGGGTTGTTGATGATTTCGGTTGAAATCTTCTGTTTTAATTGACTAGAATTCTGTGCTTTGAAGTCATGTGTAATTGGCCATGAAGATCCTGAAAGTTATAAGCTCGAGTCAGGTAATCTTTTAGGCCTTTAGCTTTCTATTATTCACTTCTTAATTTATTTTGCTATTTAAATATTCTAAATTTCTAATTATCGGTTCCAATCTTTGTAGAAATCAATTTGAAGAACATCAATCTTTTGCTTGAGGAGGATTAGTGAAGTGAAGAATGAAGATTCAATCCGATTGGGAGACGCTTGATGCTTTGGAACATTTAATATTTGGAACATTGAATTTCTATTCGTAATTAGCAGTTATGTGTAATATTTGTAATATTATGTTTTTGCTTTGTAATCTTTTTTTTTTTTTTTTTTTTTTTTTTTTTTTTTTGCACTAAAAACTGAAAACAAAAGAAGAGCTATTGTAATCTTGCTATTGTCTTTACTTTCTTTTGATTTCCCTCAACCACAGAATCTAGCACGCATATCCTGTGCCTTTAATATTTTTACCTCAGGTCAGGTCCATTTTATAATGGTCAAAATCATCTTCCTTTTTTTTTTTTTGCTTTGTAATGTTGGTTGATTGTTTTGTGCAGGGTAAACATAATTTATAGTGTTATCTCAACAGTATAGTGCCTGGTGTAAGTAATAAAAACCCCTATTCAAAAAAAAAAAAAAAAAGTAATAAAAACCCGCGGGGATCCCCTCCCCATGCGGGTGCATGGGGTTTTCTGCGGGGTGCGGGTTCACTTTGGGGAACCCGCACCTCTGCGGGGCGGGGTCAAAAAATCCCCATCCCCGCCCCCCCCCCCGCCCCATGCTCAGCCCTAACCACAGGGACCAACGGTGCAATTATCCCTTAAATTAATATTCTATCATTCTCCCTCACATGTGGGACTTGACATATAAAATATTTTATTGAAATGAGATGTGAATAATGTTCGAACTGAGGATCTTTATTTTTTTGTTTTTTTTTTAAGAGAACTTCTATTAAAGATCAAGATAGAACATCTAGCTTATCAGCTAGTACATTTGATTCAATGAAAAGAGGAAAGGAATCCCTCTAAACTCTGTGTTGACGTTGATCAATTGCAAATCTCGCTAACTTATGGGCAGCTGCGTTGAATTCACGAGGAACATGCTGAACGGCCCAAGTATGGACTTGAGAAACGTCGAAAGGAGAGGATCTTTGTTTTAATACCATATTAAATCGCCACTTAATTGAAATGGAAAATCATAATTTATAAGGTCCAAACTCTTTATAACGTACATATTAATTTGATTTATTTTTAATATCTTTCGATCATGCTAAGAGCTATTGTGAATGGATAAACAAATTAATTATAACCGTTCGGAAATGATGGTGAATCTTAACCTTGTGACTTTGGTTAAAGTCATGTCTCTTTGATACAGTTAAAAGTTTATGCAAGAGTTAATTTGTGATTAATCCATGTTGTTTCAATGTTTCGCAATGGTTAATTGTTTGTACCTATTTATCCATGTAATTTGTGTTTGTATTGGTTAACAAATATATGTTCTTACCTACCAATAAGTAAAAAAAAAAAAAGAGGTTCCATTCAAAAAGTAAATAAATAAATAAATAATCTCCAACAAGAAAAGGTGAACATTATGTTGGATTTTGGAAAGAGAGGAGAGAAGATGTTAAGAGGGAGAGGGAGAGAAGAAGAAAAGATGAGAAACTGATCAGTTATGTTTGGTATCGTGTTTGAAAAAGTCTTTTTTCTTTTCTAAATATAAAAATATATTTTTTAATATAAAATAATTACCAAATGATTTTTTTTTTTTTGAAAAAAATACAAAACATTTACCAAAAAACAAAAGCAAAAAAAAAAAAAAAAAAAAATTCTCACTTTCTATTTTGAGAAAACATGTGCTTAAAATATATTGTTTTAAAAAATACTTCTAAATGAGCGCCAAGAGGTACATTCATTTTTAAGGGTAATATGAGGAATTGAATTCGTAAATGTTGCTATTTTTCAAACAATTATTTTAGAACAATAAAAAAAAAAAAAAAAAAAAAAGTACATTGTCATGAGATAAGAGGGCGGTAATTATTAATTCATATATGAGATAATATTTAGTAATAACAATAAGAATTTATTTAAATACTTTACGTACAAGAGACAATTGAAAACAACATTATTTTGAAATAAGAGACAATTGAAAACTAGTATCTAGCAAGATATTGTCTCTTGCACGGGTTTTGAGAAGCCTCCAAGTGAACCTGAAACCATAACATGCCACAAATGTTAAATACAACTCAACAAATATAATTATAAAAAATAAATAAATAAATAAAATTATAATTAAGTATCCCACAAAGAGATAAATTGTAAATTTCCCAACAACTATAGTGTTGTTAGTCTAAAATTTATGTATAGCTACACTGGTGGGAAAACTAAAACCCATTCAGAGAAATAGTCTTTTGTTGATTAAGAGAGAAAAATAGAGCCAATAAAAAAAAAATAGGCTTAGGTGTTGTAAAAAAAAACTACAGTATAGGTGTTGTAGTTTTTTCAATGCTCAAGATCTATAGGATAAAGTCAGCATTGTAAGATTTGATCTTCTATATATAGCATATATGCAACATGTATATATGATTTATTATATTTAATAATTAATTGTATATACAATGTACGGTAATTTACAAAATTAATTGTCATTGGCATTAATTTGCAAATTTATATCAAATCAATTTAATTAATTAATTATTCCTTGATGTAATGAACAATTGCAATGAATACCAATTTTGAAGGTCTCTGACCTAGGTTATAAATAAGGAGCATGTGTACTCCATCAGTACGGCATTCAGTACTCATAGGTCAAAAGAACCTCTCTAAGTTTCTGTTTTTCAGGCTCTCTGAAGTTTTTTTCAATTCACTTGAGCAAAGCAATGGCTAGAAGTATTTATATAATTAATTATTTCGCTGATAATTATTTACATTGTTAAATAGCATTTAATTATATATTATTAACATTTAGCCATAGAAGTTAATTATTTTTAAATTCTCCATAAATTAAGAACTATGTATATATAGTATATCACCTTTTAATAAAAGTTTTTTATTTTTATTTTTGGTGGTATATAAGAAAATTGGTAAGTATATATTCTAAGAAATAAGTCGCAGTATGCATGGCTCCTATATTTATGTCGTAAACTATCAATTATGCAGCATAGCATGCCTAGAGAGATAAAGCCTAGAGACAATATTTAAGAAGTCTAATTAACGAACCTTAAGTTGGGTATAATTCTGCAAATAAACCACATTTGAGCCTTATACAAGCTTTTCTAAACAAACTGAGTAACAATACATAGTGCTAGCGCTTGGATCTTTATGCTTTTGGCATTCAATGAAGCATTCTGAAAGAGATGAGCTTTTTTCGCCTTCTTTAACAGTTTGAAAGTGGCAAATTGTAGTACCTAAATCAATACATTCATGATAAAGATGGTAGTGATGTGGCAAATTTTGTATACAATGTTTTAGCCAATCTGCAAAGCATGCATACATTGGTTCTTTAAATCCGTCAAGTTTAGAGGAATTAACATATTGGATGGGCAGTGAAAAATGAGGAAAAGAGGTAGGGGCGAGATCGTTGGTTTGAACTTTGAGAACAAGGATAAACAATTCCATTGTCACCATTGTAAGCATTCCGATACATTTCCAAGCCATAGATTTTCTTCCACTTTAGAAACTTCCTCGATCACTTTGATGTATACAAAACAATAGTTAAGGTCTAAATTATATATACCCTTATATATTCTATGCAATTGAATGATTACAAACACACGGAATTTTATTCTATGAATTGATTTATTGTTAAAATATTTTTGATTTAAATAAGCGTTGTTTAGTAGTTGTGACTTTTGGAGGTATAAACTTTCTTAGTTAAGTTACTTTTGGCGTTAACTTTTTGTATTTGATCTTTTGGATATGGTCACAAGTTTTGATTTATTTATTTTTATTTAACCTTTGATTTTTAGCAAAACCCAATTAAGTTAATTAAGTTGTAAGAATGCAATTAGTTTCAAAAGAACAACACTAGTCAATATGTGTTATATCAAAGCACCCATACAAAAGGTTTTTTTTTTTTTTTTTTTTATTAAAAGAAAAAAAAGATTGATTCAAAAAGACTTATAGGCATGCCATACGTTAGAAAATGAGTTCAAACATAATACTATTTATCTACGAAGAGACAACATACTCTTTATGTATATATATAGATTTGGAAAATGTTAGATTTACAACATCAATACAACAATCCCTCACATGAGGGTGGGTCCCACATACTGGGGCCCACCCTCATGTGAGGGGTTGTTGTACAGTTGTTGTATTGGTGTTGTACAAGAATCAAATCCCTATAGATTTAAATAAAAGCTGCATGTTTATTAGTTTTGGCTTTTGGAGGTATGAACTTTCTTAGTTAGGTGACTTTTGGTGTCTAACTCTTTTTTGGTTGATCTATTGCATAAGGTCACAAGGTGTCAAAAATTTTGTTGTTAATTAGCATTTGATTTTTAGCAAAACCAAAGTTAATTAAGTTGTAAGAATGCAATTAGTTTCTAATGAACAAGTGAAGGGGATGATCAACTAATCATTATATGTTATATCAAAACACCCATACAAAATGTTTTAAAAGTGAGATGCGGAATTTTGACCCCATCAGTCACAAGCAATAATTATGCACTAATTTAAACAAATAAATAATAAAAATTCTTCAGCAAATATAAATCAAACCACTCAAACAATAAAAACATGCATACATCAATGAAACCCTTTTTAACTTTTCAAACGCAAATCTATTCCGGAGCAGCCACACTCAAAAAAATTAATCAATAAGAAATAATATTATACATACATAGTACAATTACAATTCATTGTAATGATTAAGACAATCTGTATGCAGACAATTGCCTCCTGTCCATGACAACTCCAACTCCAACTCCTCATTGGCTTATCTTTCTTCTTGACTTCTTTATTGACCCACCGATAGACTTTAAACCATTTGTTCAGTAAGAACAACAACGTGATTTAAAAACTCAATTAGAATTAAGCTTCAATGATCACACCATCAATGTCTCTTGGCACAATGGTAAGCATTCAATGTTTAGGAACAATCAATATCAAAGGTGAATAAAGCTAATTAGCTCTATGAAATTCGTGCCTTCAAAGCTTTTAACAGACTTGGAAAAATAAGCCTTGAACCCTAAAGTCGCCTATAAAAGATCAAATGCGGCGTCCGAACATCACTATAGTTTCATGCCTTATAACAGGTTCATGTCCAGACACCTGCGCACACAACACGCATGGGTACTCCTTAGAGGTTATCTTGTCCAGACACTATTTGCCACCCAGACACCAGCACACGCATCTGCGTACAAGGTACTCTTTGGAAGTCCTTATGTTTGAACACCAGCACACGTGTCATTTGTCCAACTTCTGTTCGGACATGTACACACACACACTGATTTGCACACACAAGTACTTTTTGCTAGGGCCATCTTCGGTCGCCAATCATCTTGTCTAGACATGAGCTTTTTTACTTGACATTTGTGAGCAATTTTCAACCTAATTCTTTAAGTACAAAACTACCCAATGCCACAGTATACAAAGCCTTGATAAGCCTTGTGTTGAGGAAACGAGCATAATTCATATAAGGAATAGTTTTTTATACTGTCCATGATTAAGCTGAGGCTGCTGCTCCCAGGTCAGGACTCAGTCTTTGACTTTGTTTTTAGAGAGTCTTTGTACCCCTAATCACGGCAACTCCTTTAGGTCTCTTATTATAACAAATGAATGGTTTCTTTGTTTAAAATAAATAATAATAATAATAATAAAAATATAATCATGAATAAGTATAGCCTTATGCATGGCCGAAATTTTGCACATGTATAAACAACGCCCCACATTCGATGTACACGTCCTTTGCTTATGCACCCTGTCAATGGTCAAGGAAACGAGCATCTTTATTCCCCCACCTCTATGTTATGTGACTTATGTCGAGATTTAGCCTAAATTAATCTTAGCGTTCAATATATTACACATTTGGACTGATGTAAATATTTTTGTCAATTTCATATTTTGCTCCCGTTTTCATTACCCTTTTGTTGCAGGCCTCCGTGATGTATGAAGGAATTTACTAATATTTTTGGTAAAAATGAAAATAGAAAAAATGTCAAAAATAATATTGGAGCAGCGCCGTTTAATTAGAAGTTTACCTATTCTTAGATAATGAAAGTACAAAAGAAAAGACTTAATCGTCAAATCAAGATTTTATTTTATTTTCTTATTTACAATTAATGCTCCGTTTGTTTCGACGTAAAATGGTTTCCGTCGTAAAATGGTTTCAGGGAAATCATTTTTCAAGAAACTATTTTCCGTCGAAACCATTTTCCGGTGTTTGGCGCGTACGGAAAATCGCAAATATTTTTTTATGTTTTTATTCAATCATATTAACTTATAAAAATCAATTTTTATTCACAACATAAAAATATTAATGTAAAATAATATAAAAAAATTAAAATTAATTTTTTTTAAAAAAAACTAAAAAAACTAAAAAATTATGTTTAACTAAAATAAACACATCGACTAACAATAATTATATATTTTCAAATTGGGAGAGTTATAAATAACATCTAACAATAAATTTAAATTACCAAAAAAAGTTTAATCATAAATATTACCATTCAAGTTCAACTATAAATATTGCAAAGTTTAGGCTAACGTACTACAACCATCCAAGTTCAGTCATATATGTTATTTCAATCTAGTTAATTAGTATCTTACTACATATCAATACTAAACAATTTCTAAGCTCCATGATTTTTGAAGAAGTTGTCCAACCAAAACTTTTTAAGCTTAGCATTCTTTGCCAAAAATCCTCTTGCGACATTCTCATCTCCTATTAAGTGGTCAAATGCAGATGCAAGCATAAACTCATCATATCCTTCCACCTTCATTACTTCCTCATAAAGATAATCTGCATCGACTCCCTTATTGAGAGATCTAACTGCTAATGCAACATCTTTCAACTGTTCAGCTATCAAACTATAAGTATCTTCACTGTCAGCACGGCTTCTTTTCCTGTGTGACCTTTTGGCTGAAGCAGAATTGGAAGAAGCAACATCTTTTTCTTTTGACGACGCATCATCAAAATCCAAATCCACATGTTCTGAATCATCTATATCAGCAAAAGACTTTGAGAAACTCCCAGTCGCCATATCCTTACCAACAACTACGGCCATCTCATCGTACATTTCAATTTTTTTATTTAAAAATTGCTCATGCTTAGGATGCGCCTGTGAAAAAGAGAGAACATAATTTACTATATAAAAAAATACTATAATAATAATAATAAAAAATAGACTTTGAGAAACTTCAAAATTAATATAACTACTATAATAAAGAAAGTAAGTTTCATACCACCACTTCCTCTTCATACACCTTTTTAGCACAAGTAATCATCCTCAAATTGTCATCCCATCCAAAGCCACTCTTCCCACATAGGGTGTTGATGCTAGTCCACATGTTTCTAATGGTTCGAAGGCGGTTCTCAACATGATCAGATGCACATTCTACTCCAAATTTCTCATTAATTGACCTGGCAACTAGTGCGAATGATGCAGGTTTGAATGTGTTTGAAGGCTTATTTCCTTTACCAGCCTCATCAGCAAGAATTTCAAGTAATAAAGTGTGCATTGGTTTTGACCACCTGAATTGCTTGTTTGTAGTGTCTTTTTCCTTGTTTTTGCCCATTGCTACAATCACAAACACATAAATAATAATGCAAGATAAAAAATAAAAACACAATGCAAGATAAAAACAAACTTATATCATAAGTTGGATTAAACATCAAACATGCAATATTATATAATCAAATCATTAAAGATAGAAACATAACCGTCTTTCAACATGACTAATTCAATTTTGTTCACATTATAACGTAAACCATACAAGAGAAAAGAAATCTACAAATTTCTTCTATTTTTATAATCATCCCACATCGCATGACATATTACATCCCTTTTGATTGTCCATTCTCTACTTTCCTCTTGAGCTTCCCTTTGTGTTTGATAGACTCTACTACTTTGATTTTGAGATCCAACATCACGAACAACCTCTTCCATAATTGAGTCATTTGGATCAACACCCATAATGTGATTGTGAATAACACAACATGCTAATACTACATCCACTTGTGTCGGGAATGACCAAAAAGGTTCTGCATCCAACACACGAAAACGTTTCTTCAAAATTCCAAACTCTCGTTCAATGGTGGTTCGTAAGGACGAATGACGAAGATTAAATAATTCTTTTTCATTTTCAGGTGAATGATCACCAAATTCTTTCAAATGATACCGAACACCACGATAGGGGGAGAGAATTCCATTTCGAGTTCCATAACCAGCATCACCAAGATAATACTTACCTACAAGTTTACAATAAAAATAAAATCATAACTAATTAATAAAAGGTAATCAACCGGAACAAAACGTAATTTTATCCCTATATACCTTCAGGAATTTTGAATCCCTCTGGCCTAGTGAGTGCATCGTTCAAAACACGGGAATCATGTGCACTTCCTTCCCAGTCAGCTAATACATATGTGAATTTTAAGTCAAAGGTAATGCCAGCTAACACATTTTGTGTTGTTCGCTCTTTTCGACCATGAAACCTTCCTTGGATTTCGATTGGAACAGATGCCCGAACATGAGTTCCATCTATTGCTCCAACACAATCCTAATGATGACAAAAGAAAAAAAATTACGTTTGTTTGACAAATTACTTGATTTTTTTTTTTAAAAAAAAAAACAAATTTTCAAACGTACCTTAAAGTATGGGTAAAACCTTTGGCTGTTCCTTATTTCTGGTGGCGTAGAATTGTCAGGTTTTCTAATTAAATGTTTATATAGCCTCAAGACTCCTCTAAGGACAACCCTAAAATATCGATGAACAGACTCAATCGATCTATAGAACCTTCCACCAACCACTCGAAACCTCACATTATGTCCAATAATGTGTAAAAACATCAACACTTGTTCCTTAATAGACATGTTAATGGTTTCACGTATGAGGTTGTTGTCAGCAAGACTTTTACATAATCCAAAGAAAGCTGTAGGACTCATTCTTATCTGATCAATACAATCTTGCTTGCCTCCATAAAGAATACTATCCATATAAATCCCTCTTTCATACTCTCGATTAACATGAGGTTCTCTACGTAATAATCTCTTAGATCTAATATCTTCTAAGATTACAGCCCCAATAGCAAGGATAGATGCAACTGCGGCCATAACTGTTGCAAGAATTTTTTCATCCATCTACAAACAACACAAAAAATTATTAAGGTATGATATTCCATCCAAGCATAAAATATTGAGACGTCAGAGAAGCATCAAGCTGAAGTTGACAAGAAGGATAAAGATAAAGTTGAACGACAATCTGCAAAAGCCAAGGAGGAAGATAACAATAACCAACAACCAGTTCAAACAAAAGATATAAAGAAGTTGATGTGATAAGATGAATTGTAATCACTTTGTAGCTGTTATAGAAATCTCAATGTTCCCAAAACAGAGAGTGTGGAACATTTCAGCCATTACACTTCTTACATCTATTTAGCGGGGTTCTTTATTCAAGGCAGAGGGTTTTTGTGCTCTCAGCTTTATATGATCCACTACAAGGGGATTCAATGCAGAAGCATGTGCAGGAGGCTGAGTTGCAATCCATGTATCTAATGATGGGCCAAGGCTTAAAATCAGTGGCTTCTGCAAAGGCAGGGAATGTTGTGGCAATTGGAGGCCTTGGTCACCACATACTGAAAAGTGCAACTCTGTCATCAACAAGGAATTGCTGGCCTTTCTCAAGTATGAGCCATCTGATCCAGCAGACATGGGTGCACTTTTGAGAGGTTTAAAGCTTCTGAATCGAGCAGACCCATTTGTGGAGGTCACTGTTTCTGCAAGGGGTGAACATGTCCTGGCTGCTGCAGGAGAAGTTCATCTAGAAAGATGCATAAAGGATTTGAAGGACCGGTTTGCGAAAGTAAGATTGGAAGTCTCTTCCCCTCTTGTGTCATATAAAGAGACCATTGAGGGAGAGGTTTCCCATATGCTGGAGAATTTAAAATCAATTAATGTAGGTTCAGATTATGTTGAGAAGACAACACCAAATGGAAGATGCGTAGTCCGCGTGCAAGTCATGAAGCTTCCGCCTACTTTAACAAAGGTGCTTGATGAAAGTTCTGATTTACTTGGAGATATTATTGGAGCTAAGTCTGGGCAAATTAATAAAAGTTTTGAAACCCGGAGATCAAACATTGCGGAAGATGAGAATCCAATTGAAGCATTTAAGAAACGCATAATGGATGCTGTGGAGAAAGATATTTTGTCAATGACTGAGATTGACAAGGAACGGGCTGACAAATGTAGAGTACAGTGGCAAAAGCTTCTTAAGAGGATTTGGGCACTCGGGCCTAGGCATATTGGTCCTAATATCCTCTTTATCCCGGATTTCAAAAGAAGGGGTGCCGACGACTCTATTCTTATACGTGGTTCTCCTTTTGTATCTGAGAGATTGGGCATTGTGGACGAGTCTATTGATGGTGACACAGCTGCTGAGACATCTTCAGAAGTAACTCAAGCGTTATCCATGGAAGCAGAGCAAAAGGGAAAGTTGATAAGAAAAGGTTGGAGTTCAAGTGGACAGTGGACTCATATTAGAATCTCATCATCTTCTGACCTACAAACATTACAACTTGTATAGAGACATTTTGACAAACACTTTGAGTGCATACAACAGCCAAACACAGGGGTCCCAACCTCTGTCAATCGTGACCCATGACAACGTGTAAATGCAAGTGAGGGTAAACAAAGCAAATATCACAGAGAGCACAATAGCGTCACATAGGGAAAAGATACAAAGTAATCAAGCCACCCAATAGCAAATATCCCACCCCCCATGCCAACAGTCCCCACATAGCAGAACCAGATCAACCAAAAGCCATATATCACATGTAAACCATATAAATTCAAACAAGGGAGAGAAAGCGAGAGAAAATGCAGAATCGGATTCTTCCCTTGAGTTTTCTCAGAAACCAAACGGAAGTGAACGCTAAAAACCCAAAATGAAAATGAAACCAAACGCAACAAAGAGAGAGAGATGTGAGATTACCTAAGATGCTAGCAGAGAGAGAGAGGAGTTGTGCGGTTGAGCATGAAGGAGAAGATGAGAGAAGCTGTCGCCCGTCTGTATTTGAGGAGAAGACGAAACTCCCGTAAAAAAGAGCTGAGTGTCGGGCTTGCGGGAGGAACGAACGAGAGTAATGAGCGTGGGGGAAAATGATTTACGGAAATAAAAAGCGTAAATCATTTTCCAAATTTTGTTAACTAATTTTGGTCAAATCGAAATCAATTTACGGTTGACTAATATTTACGCCCCAACCAAACACCGGAAAATACGGAAATTATTTTCCAGAAATCAATTTACGCCGAAACAAACGGAGCATAAGACTTATTTCCTTTACTTACTAGGACTATATTTGCTTTATTTATTTCCTTTACTTACTAGGACTAGATTTGCTTTATTTATTTTTTCCTTTTTAGGATTAAGTTTACTATTGCTATTAGGATTATGTTTACTTTCTTTACAAGTATTTCTCTTCTATAAATAGGCGTACTTATTATGTTAAACACAAGAATCAATTGAATTATTATCAAATCAGAGAATTTTTTCTCAAATACTCAGTGGAGTTTTATATTTCTTTTAGCCTGAGGAGTTATTTTTATCTTTTTGAGTAGAAGACGAAGACGTTTCTCATTGCAGAATCAAAGACATTGCTCTTTGATTAATTACCTTAGTCTTCCACTACGTTAGTTGGTATCAGAGCAGGTTTTATCCTAATCATGACCAATCAGTGCAACGGTAACAAACTTCTCCAACAATGCCGCTTGTAGGGGAGGAGCTCTTTTGAGAGCCAAATTCATGGGGTATCCGAGCCGACGTTATCCAAATTCGATGGCCAACTTATACTACAATCAATAACAACTTCTATAATGACGTTGTTCGTGACAGGGAGGCTCCCTGGAGAGCCGAATTCCAAGAGTTCTGGCAGATCATGCAAACGATGCAACAGGGTCCTATTCGTAATCACATGGACAATCTTGTCCATAATGACGATGGGATCTGAGTGAGGCCTATTCGTCACCAACGACCTGCATTCATAAACCGACCACCGGTCTATGAAAATCTTAATGACGATGCTGAAAGTTGCATTCGACCTGTTTGTAACCGTATTTATGAATTTTCGAATAGGAAACCCGTATATGAAGAGAATATTTGTTATAATGAAAAAGTGGAGTTGCCATCAGAGATACAATATGTACAGCCACAACCATTGTGTCCAACTACTATACCAGTGGAAGAATATCCATCATAAGCGCAGCTTATCATGATCACCACATAAATAAATAACAATGGCGATTCCTCTGAAGAGAACAATAAAGTTGAGGATGACATCAAATAAAAATTATTTGGAGGAATTGGTATGGAAGAAGATGAAAGGAAAAGTGTCTTAGTGCTATCTACTAAGATTTCTCCAATTATCTTTCTCCAGAGGAGCCGCGGGTGAAATATCTCAAAGAAAACTCAAGGACGAGTTTTCTTCAAGTATGAGTGTCTGATGTAGGACGGAATTTACTAATATTTTCGGTGAAAACAAAAATAGAAAAAATGTCAAAAATAATATTGGAGCAGCGCCGTTTGATTAGAAGTTTACATATTCTCAGACAATGGAAGTATAAAAAGAAAGTCTTGATCGTCAAGGTAAGATTTTATTTTATTTTCTTATTTACAATTAAGACTTATTTCTTTCACTTACTAGGACTAGATTTGCTTTATTTATTTTTTCCTTTTTAGGATTAAGTTTACTATTGCTATTAGGGTTAGGTTTACTTTCTCTACAAGTATTTATCTGTTATAAATAGGCTTGCTTATTATGTAAAACACAAGAATCAATTGAATTATTATCAACTTAGAGAATTTTCTCTCAAATACTTTGCGGAGTTTCATATTTCTTTTAGCCTGCGGGCTTGCTTTTATCTTTTTGGGTAAAAGACGAAGACGCTTCTCATTGCAGAATCAAAGACGTTGCTATTTGATTAGTTACCTTAGTCTTCTGCTACGTTACTCCAACTGGTATCCAATGGGACATCAAGTTCTACTCCTTTATCAAGACACGATTTTCAATCAACTTTAGTGCGGTAAGCCAAACCCAAATGCCCAAATATACTTTGGTGACATCTCCTCTAGCCACTTCTGTGGTGGATTTTGATAGCGCGCACTACCTTAAATTAAAAGCACCTCATATAGTGCCAATGTTTAATAATCATACCTCACTGGCCTTGAAGGAACTCATGCTTAGGGGTGTAAATTCGGAGGCGGTTTCTGGTTATTGGCCAAAACCGAGAACCGGCTCCGGGGTCCCAAGTTATTAAGAATTAGAAACCGACTCTGGTAATCGGCGGTTACCCGATTACCCTGAGTGGTACCCGATTATCCAGACCAGGTAACATACTGATACTGAGGAGTAGAATAATCATTTTTTTTTTAATTTTTTATTTGAAGTGCATTATAATATGCATTGAGTGTTCTCGCCTATGCACAGAAGCAAGGCAAAGTCGCCATGAATGTAATTCAAGAATTAAGCTTCCATTTTGACCATAGAATATAAAATAATAAAAAATATTGATAATAGCTTAAAAGTGCTTATTTTCTATATTAAAATAAGTATTATCATACTTTTTTATAATTTAATTCTTGCATTTTATATTTAATTGTGAAATATTGTTCAAATATTAATATTAAGATTAAATGATATATTAATGCAAGAAATTGTGTTATGTATGAATTACAAAAGAAATCAAAGAGTAAAAGCCAAGAGGTGGGTCAAAAGAAGAAATCTATCCTATGCTCAAGATAGAGTCCAACGTGTAATACAAGAAGAGGTGAAACTAAATTGCTGGACCCACGAATTGGAGAAACATTATAATACTACTACATGACAAAACCAAGAAGAAAAAGATGTTTTTGGCTCTTATAAAAAGAAGAAGCAAAATTTTATTTCAAGTGTAAAAGAGAGACATGGAACAAATAGAAGACTTGGATTCTTAAAGTTGTACGAATTCCAAAAAAAGAATGACTCTTATCTCTATAAGAGAAGCAACACGGCAACAAACAAGGGATCCGAAAATTGCAGAAAATAGAAGAAGACGTTCAGCTCTAGATCGAAGAAGACAGCGGCGACAGTTCAAGATTTGTTTTTATTTTCTTCTTAGTTCTTTTATTTTGCTAGCATAATGTTTAAGATTTTAACGATGAAATTTATTTACATAATCATGTCTAGCTAAATCTTTAGCTGAGGCTAGGGGTGAAACTTTTAATAAGATTGTTGTATTTATTTTCCAACTATTTTATGGATTTTAATATATGATCTTTTTAATTGATTGCATGATTTATTCTTAGAAAAAAGTTTTTGTTTTGCAAAATTCCTTGATTTATTGTTAACTACGGGTACAGTGAATGCTTTGAATTCCCTGCGAATCAAATAACCAATTTTGCGTAATAAATCAATCAATTTTAAGATTAATCTTTTGATGATATTATTTCTTGGTATTCACTGATCTATTTTTCGATTGTCACATGAGTTGCGAAATAAATATTATAATTTTGTTAAAAGTAAAACCCCAATGCCTTAACGATTTCTCTAGGTCGGCCTATGACCCATTTTTCTCCTTTGTTTTGTAAATGCTCTTAGTTAAGAATTTTGCGTAGGGTCAACTGGTTCTTCAAATACATTTTTACTGAACTCCCAAATGGTGACATAAGTCAGATCTAATGATAACGACCAAACGTGAATGCTCAAGCCTAATTAACTAGATGATTCAGTGCGGTCTCAAATCTACAGCATGTTAAATATAGATTATCATTTGACATTTTTATTTTTTATTTTTTATCTATCAATGTATTTACTATAGTTAGTTGATTCATTAATTGTTGGTATTCACTCCACCTACCCAATTTCTTCTATAAAAGAAAATAAGACATTCAAGACAATAAGAGCAACATGTAGCTCTAAAGGCGGTTCCTGAAATAGGATCAACTCCATTTTAAATAAAATTGATAGTATCTATTTTATGGTCATGATTCAAAGTTGGTGCATGTAACGATGTATATGAAGTTAATATTGACACGTCTTTTAAAAAATTTAAATAATATGAAATCGTGTACATTGTTAGGTGCATAAACTTTAAATCAAGACTAAGAAAATAGATACTATCCATTTATATTCATTTCATTTAAAATGGAATAGGATCCTCTCCATTTCATTTAATGAAATGAATACTATCAATTTTAAATAAAAAGTCAGGATTTGAAGTTGGTGCATCTAACGGTATATATGAAGTCAATTCTGACATGCCTTTTAAAATTTAAAATCATGTAAAATCATGTATATCATTAAATATATTAACTTTAAATCTTAACCATAAAATAAACAGCATCAATTTCATTTAAAATGGTGAGAATTTTATCCAATTTAAAATAAAGAGGATTCTTGTTCGCAATTCCCTAATAAATAATAATAGACGTAAACTTCTAACACTAACCACAAAAAAGATCCATGTATTTTTTTCTTCAATTTCCGCAATATTCTCTCACTTTTACGTCCTATTACAATTTTCTATAGGCTGGTCTATCACGGACGACGATGCCCTTCGTACATTTTCTACCTTGATCGATGAAATGTTTATCATAGCTAAGAAAAGAAAGGTAACTATATATGTTCCTAGCTAGTGTTTTTTTTTTTTTCTTAATTCATTGCTCGATTTAACACATTATCTATTAAATTTTATGAAAAAGAAATAGGATTAAATATAAAAAAAAAACCCCAAAATTACCGCCTCTTTTTAAAACCAAGTGCATTTCTCGGACCATACAAACTACCAAAGAGTATCAAAAAGACTATTTTTATCGAAATATTCTTATAATATCTTTACTGCGTGTAATATTCTCAATTAAAAAATAATAAAATTTAAAAGGGCCAAATCATCAACTTTTTTTTTTCTTTGACCTTGGGGTGGTAGAACCACCCCATGGGCTATGAGGGTGGTTTGGCCACCCCCAGACCGACTTGTCAAGGGTGGCCGAGCCACCCCCGAGGTTCTTGGGGTGTTTTTTATTTTATTTTTTTTTAAATTTAATTTTTCTTTGATTGTCTGCATTTACTATGGTGAATTGTTTTCTTGGATTTTTTTTTTTTTTTTTGAAACAAATAGCATGTGCTATTTCAAGTCTAAAATGCCCGAAGGCTACATCGTGAGCAATGAGGGACATACCCCCCACACACTCTTAAGTCAGAAGGATCTGACTTAAAAAACAATTACATATGTAGAATCCCAAATTTTACTAAAATTACAATCAGCCCCTAACAAATAAAATTCTAGTAAAACCTGAGCCACACATAGGCAATTGTACCTAGAAACTAGAGAATACACAAACAAATCTAGCAAAAATTCAACCCAACACGTCGGAGGATAACACTGTCTTCGCCGGAGACCGGCGCGTGTACGACACGCGCCTCCCCCGAAACCGCCAACCAACAGATCAGTCCCCCAGAGCCCCGCCACCGCCTTTTCCCGGCGAAAAAACGCCGGAGCGAGACCTCCACGCGCCCGACGAAGAGAAGACTTCACTGGCGCGTGACGATCACGCGCCGGCCACCAATGATCCCGACGACCGGAACAAACAGCAGCGGAACAAGGCAACGCCGGTGAACCCATCTGAGCGGCGCGTGTCTCTAGAAAACCGATGACTAAGCGTAGATCTAGCATCCAAAGAAAGACAGATTAGGCACAAAACGCCCTCCACCGGCGAGACAAAAACGAAATCAAGTGCACCCCGCCGGACGCCTCGGGAAGAAACTTCCTGCCAGAGAAGACGAAAAGAAAGAAGAAAACAAAACAAATAAAACACGAAACTCCAGAGTCCGGAGGACTCGGAGAACATCAACTCCACAGCCTAAACGGCTGGGAGAACATCAACTCCACAGCCTAAGCGGCTGGGAGAAACAACACCCAACCCCATGGAATAAACCACGGGGGAAGCAAAAAATACCACCGGGGAAGGGAGGCGAACAAACCCCCCTTCCCGGCGAACAGCAGACGTCCAAAGTTGTGATCAGAACAGTCGCACTCGAGAGAGTCTCTCTCCTGCTTTTCTTATCGAATAAGCAGCTCTGTTTTCTTGGATTTTAATAATTGCGTTGCATGAATTGGGGAATTGGCCCATTAATCGTTAGGAGTTAGGACGTAAATGTTTTGACTCTTCAGTCACTCAAAGGTAATTATCACTTACTTTTTTACATGTACGGTAGAAGTACTAGAGATTTTTTTTTTTTTTTAAAATCTGTCATACCTCATAATATGCTAAGTATTCATTAATGAGAAATACAATATTCTGCATCATGAGCTCTTGATATTACAAGTTAATTTTGCACGTTTGAAAGCAACTCTCCCTCTCCGGCTCTCCCTCTTATTATCAACGTGCTTGAAATTAAAATGTTTTATCTCAACAGCGTCCCACGTTAAGCAAAAATTTGTATATTTGCATTAGTGGATAAACCACTTTGTGAAAACACTTTGTCATTTGACAACTTCATTTGCAGTTTGACATTCATAAGTACACACACACAGAGAGAGAGAGAGAGAGGGGCCTATACAAACACGAAATTGAAATTGGTACTGACAATCATTAACATCTAAAACCGTAGTTCATGGCATACGTGTAGACATAATTCATAACAAGATCTGTATCTCTCATGATCAGTTTTCCGAAACAAGCAAAATTTAGCGCACATTGAGGGGCAAGGATCATGGTGTACGCCTTGGTGGAGTTCCTTTGCAATTTCTGATGGCAACTTCTTTGTTAGTGAGAGCTTCATGTCCTCACGCAGAGGAGGACAGCCCAGGCCGCTATGCGGATGCGGAAGGGGAGGAAGAGAAGATGAGGATAGAGCATGCATCATAAAAACCATCATCGCTCCCAAAAGCCTCCCCATATATAACATTCCTCATAGTTATAAGGTCCAGACTCTTTATATATAACGCATTAATTTGATTTATTTTTATTTGTTCGAACGAAAAGCTTTTCAATTATACTAATAGCTAGCTACTTAGAATGGTTAATTTAATAATAATAAAGATGCCTTGACCTTTGGTGGCTTTTTGTTAAATTCTCGTCCATTGGCGTTAGGGCTTAATTAGTTAATTAAGGAAGAGTTATTTGAAAGCTTTTTGAGAACGGCAACATTAAAAAGAAAAAAAGATGTCTGAGAACTATTTGAGAGTGTGGTTAAGATTTATTTTTTTAAACGATGGTGGCTTTTAACTTTGTGATTTAGCTAAAGTAGTGTCACTTTGATACTGGTCATAAGTTTATACAAGAGTCATTATGTAATTAATTCATGTTGTATAGCATTGGTTGCATGTACGTGTGATTTGTATTTGTTGGGGAATAATCATCCCCCGAGGCCCAGGTGGGTCCAAGAATAGAGATATAAATAAAGATAAAGACAAGTATACCTAACACTAGTAAGATTTACTCACTCTCTTCAATTCTCCAAATGACTTAGGCATCGGAGGAGGCTTCGCGGGCCAACCCCTAATGTGTCTTTACTGTTTTGCTGGTCTTAGTTTTGTGGACTCGTCAAGAGTGAGTTGTTGCTTCTAATCGAGGAGGTCCAACCAGGAGCTGACGTGTTACCATATCGAAAACTGTATCTACAGTATTTATCAAATATGGAGAAAGAATGAAAAATAGAGCATGAAAATGGTGATGAATAATTCTTGTTGTTATTCCATGCATCGAGTGCTATATATATGGACTTTACAAAAGGAATAAAAAAAATACGATCAAAAGGAATATTTACAATTCAGCTCATCTAACAAACTAACCAACTATAAAATCTACTAGAAGACTCCAGCTAAAAGTTACATATCGTGCTTATTCAAAATTTTGCATGTGCGAATAAAGTCGCACGAACTCCATATCTTAAGCTTGAGCTTTATAGGCGCTCGAGCTCTTTAACTTGTGCTTGAGTGTTGTCTGCGCTCGAGCTATTTCTTTGTTAGCTTGATCGCTTGATGCTATCTTGATAGTCCCCCTAAAAAAGAAATATATATATATATATATATATATATATATATATATATATATATATATATATATATATATATATATTCATCTTGGAAAGCAAAAAATCAAAAGGAACCCCGCCAAGAAGCTTGGTGAAAATGTTAGCAAATTGATGTGAGAGTTAATGTGCATAGTGCGAATAAGACCTTGCTGAATTTTATCGCGAAGGAGATGACAGTCGATGTCAATGTGCTTAGTCCGTTTGTGAAAGATCAGATTGGCAGCAATATGCAAAGCAACTTTGCTATCACAAAAAAGGAGAGTAGGCTGAGGATGAAGTATAGTGAAATCTTGAAGTAAATCAAATAACCAAGTGATTTCACAAGAACAAGAGGTCATGGAACGATACTCGGCTTTTGCAGAGGACCGAGAAAGAATTGATTGTTTCTTGGATTTCCATAAGGTGAGGTAATCACCAAGAAAAATGCAAAAACCTATGATAGAACATCGAGAACCACTACAGCCCGCTCAATTACTATCACAAAAAGCTTTGAGTATAAATATAAGGAAGAAGGATTAAAAAAAAAAATGCCTTGTCCAGGAGTATTCTTGAGATAACGAAAAACACTTGAAGTTGCATCCATATGTGGTTGTTGAGGATTGTCCATATATTGGCTTAGAACTTGAACAGAGAAAGCAATATCAGGATGTGTGAGGGTTAAGTAAATCAATCGGCCAATAAGTCGTTGATATGGAGTATGATCCTCAAGGGGGAGACCGTTATCCCGTGAAAGCTTTAAATTGGACTCCATAAGAAAAGTAGAAGCTTGGCAGCTAGAAGACCACTGTCTTGGAGGATGTCAAGAGTATATTTACATTGACTCATAGAGATGCCCTTGGTAGTCCAAGCAATCTCTAAACCGAGAAAGTATTTGACGGTGCCCCAAGTCTTTGAGACGAAAGTGAGAGTTGAGGAATGCAATGAGAAAAGATACAGCAGCAATATCATTACTGGCAATGACAATGTCATCAACATAGATAAGTAAGGCAATGAATGAATCACCTTGTAGTCGAGTGAAAAGAGAATAATCCAACTTAGATTGTACAAATCCATGAGTTAACAAGGTAGAAGAAAACTTGAAGAACCATTGGCGTGAAGCCTGTTTTAAACCATACAAGGACTTGTTGAGTTTACAAACTCTGGACTCCCCCTTAGATGCAAAACCAGAGGGTATCTGCATGTAAATCTCTTCATTCAAAGTGCTATGAAGAAAAGCATTTTTGACGTCGAGTTGGTGTAAATGTCAGTTCTTAGCAGCAGGAAGAGCAAGCAATAATTGGACCGTAATTAGCTTAGCCACATGAGAAAAAGTTTCATGGTAGTCTAAGCCTTCACAATAAGTAAAACCCTTAGCAACCAAACAAGCTTTATATCGCTCAACCTGTCCATCCGACATAAACTTGACTTTGTAAACTTATTTGCAACTAATGGGTTTCTTATGAGGAGGAAGCTCAACAAGAGTCTAGGAGTGATTTTCTTCTAGAGCACCAATTTTAGCCTCCATAGCTTCCCACAAATGAGGATAAATATACTTTGGTGACATCTCCTCTAGCCGCCTGCATGGTGGATGTTTGAGAGTGTGTACTACCTTAAATTAAAGGGTTAGATACATTTTTTCCCCCGTGGTTTAAAACTTTTATTTTTTGCCACCTCAGTTTTACTTTTTTTTTCTTTTCTTTCTTTCTTTTCATAGATGGTACCTATGCTATGGGAAAAGACAAAGATAGTACCTTGGTCCATTTTTCCGTCCAAAACTAACGAATTTTCACATCAGTGACACCATTAAAATTGAGACATGTGGCAACCATTTTTTTTATACAAAAAATAAAATAAAATGTAAGGGTTGCTCCAAGGCCAGTCTTGGGGGTGGCTGAACCACCCCATAGCCCTTTGGGTTGGTTCAGCCACCCCCAAGGGCCAAAATGGGGGTGGCCGAAACCGCCCCCATTTTGGCTTGGGGGTGGCCCGGGGTGGTTCGGCCACCCAAAGGGCCAACGTGAAAAAAAAAAAAAAAAAAAAAAAAGAAAGAAAGAAAGATGATTTGACCCTTAAGGGTGGCCAAACCACCCCCAGGCCAAATGTGGGTGGTTTCGGCCACCCCCATTTTGTCCATTGGGAGTGGCCGAACCACCCCCAAGGGCCATGTGAGTGGCTCGGCCACCCCTACATTTTTTTTTAGAGGAAAATTACAATTTAGCTCTTCAAACTGTTAGCCATTTTGCAAGTAGCCTCACGAACTGCTAACACTTGGACTTTAGGCCCCCAAACTACAGAAAAGTTTTAAAAATACCAATTTTGTCAAAATATGCCTATAATACCGCTGCCACGTGTCATTTTTCAATTAAAAAATAATAAAATTAAAAAAGTAAAATTTTATTTATTTATTTATTTTAGAAAAACATAAAATAAAAAAGAAAATGGGTGTTGAGCCACCCCTAGAGGTGGCCGGTGTCACCTCTAAGGTGGCTCGCGGCCACCACCAGCCCCTGGGGGTGGCCGCGCGCCACGCCTCGACCCTAGGGTGACCTGCGAGCCACCTCTAGGGGTGGCGCCGGCGACCTCTGGGGGTGGTGACATCCACCTCTGGGGTGGCTTGCAGGCCACCCCCTCCCCAAGGTGGCAGCCACCCTCCAAACACTTTTTTTTTTTTTTTTTAATAAAAATCAAAATTTTAGTTTTTTTAATTCAAAAAATGACACGTGGTATGAGTATTATTGACACATTTCGACAAAATATGCCTTTTTTAAAACTAATTGGTAGTTTGGGTGGTTAGAGTCCAAGCGTTGGTAGTTCGTGGGGCTACTTACAAAATGGCTGGCAGTTTGAGGGGCTAAACTGTAATTTTCCTTTTTTAAAAATAAAATAAAAAAAGGCTCAAAATAAAAAGTAAAAATATGGTAACCTCGTGTCACAATTTTATTGGTGTCACGTGTCGCTGACTTAGAAATCCTTCAGTTTTAGACGGAGGTACTATCTCCATCTTTTTCCATAACACAAATACCACCTATGAAAAAGAGCAAAACGGAGGAGGTAAAAAATAAAGGTTGTAAATCACATGGGGAGTTTAAGGCATTTAACCCTAAATTAAAAGCACCTCATCTAGTGCCAATGTTTAACAAACACAACTCACTGGCCTTGAAGGAACTCATGCTCACTACCATCAAATTGACTAGAACTACTCTAACCGGCCCACCCTCAGCAAAGCTCCAAGCCAGCCCATTGATAATGAAACTTATAAGGTGGCCAAACCCTAAATGCTCTAGGCCGGCCTAGAGCACATTTTGATTCAAATTAATGGGTGCACATCGCAAAAAAGAAAGCTGTATTTATTGTATCTCGGCTCTTGCCATCTAAACTACTGACATTGTATAATTATCAAGGAGGCGAAAGTGTGTCCAAGGGGGTGAGGGCCACCCTTGAACCTTTTCCCCAACCAACAATATGCAAGAAAAACACTCATTAAAGTGAAGGAAATTGGGTCATTTGGATGTATGTTCAATTTTAGCTTTAACACTCTTCTTCTTCAACTTTTTTCTACTCCAAAATAGATTTTGACTAAAGCATCAGAGTAACCCTTGTTGAATCCGATGAGACACTTTGAGCTTATTCTCCTTTGTTTTGTAAATGATCTTGGTTAAGAATTTGGCGTACGATCAACTGGTTCTTTAAATACAATTTTGCTAAACTCCCAAATGGTGACATAAGTCAAATCTAATGATAAGGACCAAACATGAATGCTCAAGCCTAACTAGATGATTCAGTGCGGCCTCAAATCTACAATATGTTAAATATAGATTATCATTTGACATTTTTATTTTATTTTTTTATCAATGTATTTACCATAGTTGATTAAATAATGTGAATTCATTTACACCATTAGATACATAAACTTTAAATCATAACAAAAAAAAAATAGATATTATCTATTTGTATTCATTTTATTTAAAATAAAGATATTCTTGTCCGTAATTCCCTCGTAATAAACGTAGACTTAACCACCAAAAAGATCCATGTATTTTTTTCCTCTATTTCCGCAATATTCTCTCACTTTTAAGTCTTATTACAATTTTCTATAGGCTGGTCTATCACGGACGATGCCCTTCGTACATTTTCTACCTTGATCGATGAAATGTTTATCATTGCTAAGAAAAGAAAAGTAACTATATATGTTCCTAGCTAGTGTTTTTTTTTTTTTTTTTTTCTTAATTCATTGCTCGAGTATATAACACATTATCCATTCAATTTTATGAAAAAAAAGAATTAATTATAAAAAAGCCCCTCAAACTATCGGTTATTTTTAAAGTAGTCCATTGAACTACCAAGTGCATCACTCGGACCCCACAAACTACTAAAGAGTACCAAAAAAATATTTTTTGTCGAAATATTTCTATAATACCCTTGCCACATCTCATATTTTCAATTAAAAAATAATAAAATTTAAAAATCAAATGAAAATTGAAAATATTCAAAAAAAAAAAGGGTTAAAAAATGAAATATATATATATATATGAAGGGGGTGGCTGAGCCATTCTAATGGCCGGTCTAAGGATTGCTCAAATCCTCAATTTTTTTTTTCTTTGGCCTTATAGAGTGGCCGAACCTACCCCGTGGCCCTCAGAAGTGGTTTGGCCACCTCAAGGGTTAAATCCTCACCTTATTTTTTTTTTTTCTTTCCTCTTTGACCTTGTGGGGTGGCCGAACTCACTTCCAAGCTAAATGAGGGTGGCCGAGCCGGCCACAAGCCTCTAGGAAAGGTTTTTTTTTTTTTTTTTTTTTGAATTTAATTTTTCTTTGATTGTCTGCATTTACTATTGAGAATTGTTTTCTTAGATTTTAATAATTGCATTGCATGAAATTGGGGAAATGGCCCATTAATCATTAGGACGTAAATGTTTTGTCTCTGCAGCCACTCAAAGGTAATTATCACTTACTTTTTTACATGTACGGTTGAAGTGGTAGATTTATTTTATTTTATTTTGAATCTGTCATATATCATAATATGCTAAGTATTCACTAATGAGAAGTACAATATTCTACATCATGAGCTCCTGACATTATGACATTACAAGTTATTTTTCCACGTTTGAAAGCAACTCTCCCTCTCCCTCTTATTATCATGTGCTTGAAATTAAGATGTTTTAATTTATCTCCACAACCAAAATATATATATATATATATATATATATATATATATATATATATATATATATATATATATATATATATATATATATATATCTCAACCGTGTCGCACGTTAAACAAAAATTTGTATAATTGCATTAGTGGATAAACCACTTTGTCATTTGACAAATTCATTTGCAGTTTGACATTCATAAGTACTGAGAAAGACAGAGAGAGAGAGAGGCCTAGCTATATAACCACAAAATTGAAATTGGTACCGAAAATCATGAGAAATGATATTTACACAATAAATTTACACAATTTTTACACAACACACTTACATGGGGTAAGACATTCCATGTAATTATGTTAGTGTAAAAATTGTGTAAATCTTGTTAGTTGTGTAAGAATCACAACCCGATAATCATTAACATCTAAAACCGTAGTTCATGGCATACGTGTAGACAGAATCCATAACAAGATCTGTATCCCTCATCAGTTTTTCGAAACAAGCAAAGTTTAGCGCACATTGAGGGGCAATGTTCATGGGGTACGCCTTGGTGGAGTTCCTTTGCAATTTCTGATGGCAACTTCTTTGTTAGTGAGAGCTTCATGTCCTCACGTAGAGGAGGACAGCACAGGCCGCTATGCGGATGCGGAAGGGGAGGAAGAGAAGATGGGGATAGGGGGTCGCCCGCTGCTAATTGTGCTACACACAGCCATAGCGCATGCATCGTAAAAACCATCATCGCTCCCAAAAGCCTCCCCATAACATTCCTCAATCCTCATAGTTATAGTTAAGGTTCAAACTCTTTATATATAACGCATTAATTCGATTTATTTTTATTTGTTCGAACGAAAAGCTTTTCAATTATACTAATAACTATTTAGAGTGGTTAATTTAATAATAATAAAGATGCCTTGACCTTTAGTGGCTTTTTTTTTTTTTTTTTTTAGAACAAGTGGCATTTTGTTAAATTGGCGTCCATTGGCGTTAGGGCTTAATTAGTTAATTAGGAAAGAGTTAGTTGAAAGCTATTTGAGAATGGCAACATTAAAAAGAAAAAAGATGTTTGAGAACTATTTGAGAGTGTGGTTAAGATTTATTTTTTGAAATGATGGTGGCTTTTAACTTTGTGATTTAGCTAAAGTAGTGTCTCTTTGATACTAGGCATAAGTTTATACAAGAGTCATTATGTAATTAATTCATGTTGTTTAGCATTGGTTGCATGTACGTGTTATTTGTATTTGTCAAATATAGAGAAGGAATGAAAAATAGAGTATGAAAATGGAGAGGATTAATAATTCTTGTTGTTTATTCCATGCATTGAGTGCTGTATATATAGACTTTACAAAAGGAATCCAAAAATCCGATCAGAAAGGAATATTTACAATTCAGCTCATCTAACAAACTAACCAACTATAGAATCTTCTAGAAGACTTTAGCTAAAAGCTACGTATTGTGCTTATTCGAAATTTTGCATGTGCGAGTAAAGTCGCTCGAGCTCTTTAACTTGTGCTCAAGCACTGTCTACGCTTGAGCTGTTTCTTTGTTCGCTCGATCGCTTGATGCTATCTTGATATTCCCCCTAGCCTCAAGAGGACTATATATATATATATATATATAACTTGGTAAAAATGTCAGCAAGTTGATGCTGAGATGAAATGTGCATAGTGCGAATAAGACCTTGCTGAATTTTATCACGAATGAGACGACCATCAATGTCGATGTGCTTAGTCTATTCGTGAAAGACTGGATTGGCAGCATATGCAAAGCAACTTTGGTATCACAAAAAAGGAGAGCGGGCTGAGGATGAAGTATAGTGAAATCCCGAAGTAAAGCAGATAACCAAGTGACTGAGAAACGGTTGACTGTTTCTTGGATTTCCATGAGATGAGGGAATCACCAACAAAACACAAAAACATGTGATAGAATGTCGAGAATCACTATAGCCCGCACAATCACTATCACAAAAAGCTTTGAGTATAAAATCTGAGGAAGAAGGATAAAAAATGCCTTGTCTTGAAGTATTCTTGAGATAATGAAGAACATGTGAACCTGCATCCATATATGGCTGTCGAGGACTATCCATATATTGGCTTAGAACTTGAATAGAGAAAGTAATATCGGGACGTGTGAAGGTTAAGTAACTCAATTGGCCAATAAGTCGTCGATATGGAGTAGGATCCTCAAGGTGGAGACCGTTATCCCGTGAAAGCTTTAAATTGGACTCCATAGGAAAAGTAGAAGGCTTGGCAACCAGAAGACCACTGTCTTGGAGGATGTCAAGAGTATATTTATGTTGACTCACAAAGATGCCCTTGGTAGTCCGAGCGATCTCTAAACCGAGAATGTATTTGACAGTGCCCAAGTCTTTGAGACGAAAGTGAGAGTTGAGGAATGCAGTGAGAGAAGATACAACATCAATATCATTACTGGCAATGACAATGTCATCAACATAGATAAGTAAGGCAATGAAGGAATCACCTTGTAGTCGAGTGAAAAGAGAATAATTCGACTTAGATTGTACAAAGCCATGAGTTAACAAGGTAGTAGAAAACCTGGAGAACCATTCGTGTGAAGCCTGTTTTATACCATACAAGGACTTGTTGAGTTTACAAACTCTGGACTCCCCCTTAGATGCAAAACCATAGGGTAGCTGCATATAAACCTCTTCATTCAAAGTGCCATGAAGAAAAGCATTGTTGATGTCGAGTTGGTGTAAATGCCAATTCTTAGTTGCAGCAAGAGCAAGCAATAATCAGACCGTTGTTAGCTTAGCCACAAAAGAAAAAGTCTCATGGTAGTCTAAGCCTCTACATTGAGTAAAACCCTTAGCAACCAAGCGAGCTTTATATCGCTCAACCTATCCATCCGACTTAAACTTGACTTTGTAAACCCATTTGCAACCAATGGGTTTCTTGTGAGGAGGGAGCTTAACAAAAGTCCAGGTGCGATTTTCTTCTAGAGCACCAATTTTAGCCTGCATAGCTTCTCGCCAATGAGGATATTTGACAACTTGGTGAAAGAATTGGGGCTCAAAAGTGGAAGAGATAGATAAGTTAAGATGATGGTGAGCATTAGAAAGCTTAGCATAAGAAAGATATGAGAAAAGAGGATAAGGTATACCTGATGAAAGAGCATAACTGTCCGAAGAGGGAGGCTGAAGGGGGGGGGGAGGGGGGGAAAGAGGTGGACAACTGACAATGAAAAGCTTGTAGATAGGTAGGTGACTAGCGGATCCATGAGGATTTGCAAAGTGGAAAAGAGACTTGTGGAGAGTGCTCGAGTGTGGTAGTGGAGTGCTCGAGCGGGGCAGGCGAGTGCTCGAGTGGGGCAGGGGAATGCTCGAGCGTATTAGGTGTACGCTCGAGCTCTGCAGTAGAATCAGAGACAAAAAGAAAAGAAGCAAGATCAAGAGAAGGGTGAGGAATCACAAAATAGCCATCAGAAGTAGGATGCAAAAGATTAGATGCATAAGGAAAAATGGTTTCATGAAAAATGACATCCCTGTAAATAAAAATGGAATATGTGTAAAGGTTAAACAAAATGTATCCTTTAACACCTAAGGGGTAGCCTAAGAATAAATAAGGTGTAGCATGTGAGTCAATTTTGGACCTAGTGTGAGTAAGGGTGGAAGCATAACATAAGCTGCCAAACACGTAAATGAGAATAGGAAGGAGGTGTTTTGAACAAAAGTTCAAACGAGTGATTTGCTAGAGAGATGAGGAGTATGTATTATATTATTAAGGTGTGTGGCAGTGCAATCACCAAAAAATAAATAAATAAAGGAAGGTGTGCTTGAAACCATAAGGCTCTAGCAACATTGAGCAAGTGTTGATCCTTACGTTCAATAATGGCATTTTGTTGTTGTGTTTTCACACAACTACGTTGATGAATTATTCCTTTGGAAGCATAGAAATCAGACATAATAAATTCAATGCCATTATCTGTACGTAAGCATTTAACTTGAGTTTGAAATTGAGTTTCCACAAGATTGATAAATGATTTTAGAATAAAATGAGTTTGAGATTTAGCATGCATAAAGAACACCCAAGTAAATCTACTATAATCATCAACGATTTTAAGGAAATATTGAGAACCATTAGTAGATTTAACAGAAAAATGACCCTATATATCACAATGTATTAATGCAAAAGGTAACATAGCAATTGAATGACTAGTAGAAAAATGAAGTCTACGCTGGTAGGCAAGAGGACAAATAGTGCAAATGTATTTATCATTAACTGAAATTTCAGGAACATAAGTTTGTAGTAAATGAAGTCTATATGATGACAAATGACCTAAAAAGTAATGCCAGATGTCATCAGATACACTTTTCATGGAAAAAGCAGAAAACACAAAAAGAAACCAGCAATGGAGAATCTGGTTGCAGCAAGTAGACAAGCCATCCTATTCTTCACCCACTCCAATCGTCCCCTAATTGAACAGATTCTATAGAAAACAAAATTTATGGATGAAGATAAGACAACGATTGATGGTTTTAATGAGCTTGCTAACAGAAATAAGGTTGAAGGAAAAAGAAGGAACACAAAGCACGTTAGCCAAAACTAATGAATCCGAAAGTTTGACAGTGCCGATGTGGGTAACAAGAACTATTTGTCCATTGATCAATTTCACATAAGAAGAAACAACAACTATGATGGATGTGAAAAAGGTGATCGAGCCAACCATGTGGTCGGTCACACCTGTATCGATGATCCATGAATTTTTATGATGAGGTATGGATGGAGTATGAAAAGATTGAGAAGAATAAAAAACGAAATGTTTAGTATTCAGCAAACAAGAAGAAATGAAATTACCTGACATCTTTGAGAAAAGATGATCCTAATGAACTGGGGTACTTACTTGGTGAGCAAAAGATTCGGATGAAGCAGGTTTGATTAAGGTGAGAAGCTGTTGGCATTGCTCCGGTGTAATTGAAAGAGCAAGGATGGAGGAAAAATGTGGCTTAAAGTCTTGAACTTGATTTGCTGAATGGGGGCTTCCTCCTTTGTTCTTGGTAAACTTGAAACCAAGGGGGAAACTATGGAATTTGTAGCATTTCTCTATGGTTTGTCTGATAATACCACAGCTGCAAGTAGGTTTGTCTTTGTGCAAGAACTGTAGCTTACCAGACCTAGATGGTGAAGAAGAGGTAACATATTTACTCATCAGTGGAGCGGAAGTGTGAGTGAAACAACCAATAGAAGCAGATACCTCTCGTTGGGGTTCTTCTTGAAGAACCAATGCAAAAACCCTGTTAATGGGAGGCAGGGGATTGATAAGCAGAAATTGACCCCAAATGTGAGAAAAAGTGTCATTCAAACCCATTAAAAATTGAAACACATATTCATGGTGAAAATAATCATGAATTGTTTTCATGGAACCACAAGAGCAAGGAGGAATGAGTATGTAGTTACTTAACTCATCCCAAAGAGCTTTGAAAATAATAATGTGAGATGTCAGGACTGAAGAATTTTGTTCCTAAACTTGTTGGTGATTTTTGGAGTTTATTGCTTTTTAGGAAATTAATTATTTTTCTTTTTATACAAAATTTCACATTTTTAATACGTACATTTTTCATTTTATTTGATGTAAAAAGCATGTAGTATAATTTAAAAATTTACGATTTCAAAGAAATTGTAATGAATCCTTATCCATGTCTGAATTTGGGTGTTTGTTAAAGGAAGAAAGGTAATAAATATTCTTCTTGAGTTGCAAGTATAACAAAAGAAAATGATAAAATATAATATTAATTGATAATAAAGAAAGATATCAAAACAGGAGGACTGACTGCAATGTAATCCCACCATTTTTTATTAAAAATAAAATAAAATATAATATAAGTAAGAGAGCCCCTTCTATCGGGATGGGCCGTAAAAGTGATGCTTTAAAGCTTCCGATAAGAAATTGACACATCATTTAAAAAGACTAAAATACAATACAGATGAAAGCACCGAATCATGGAAAACCTCCGTTTTCCTTTCAAGAGCTCAACTGGCTTTAAAAAAACCACCACCTCCTCAACCCCAGGCCGTCACCGAATTCCACCGAAGGTCACCACCATCATGGATGCAGTTCTGCCGTCAAAAGAGAAACCTAGCAGTGCTTTCCAATTTCCAGTCGCCCACAGTAATGAGAAACCTCAGATTTTCGTCAAATAGAAAACGCAGACGATATCCACAATTCCATACCCATAGCCAAACGCGTTTACCTTTAAGTTCTTCATCTCTCTCAGTCGAGCATTTATCGTTTTTGACAAAATCTGCGCCGGAATGTGGAGCGACCAGATCTGCCACCCTAAAATCAACAATAGAAGAACAACCCAACCAAACAAGAAAACCAATCTAAGATTTCTCACCTCATTCGGTCATCTCTAACAAGTGAAGCATCAAACTCTCCCAAATCAGCCACCCTACAATCAACCATGAACCCCATCTCAACAACAATAATCAACAAACCAATTAAAACCCAATCAACAAAACTCATAGAAAACCCAATCGAAACAATCAAAGGGGAAATCCATCAGGATCATCAGGGTTTTCTCTGTGCTTCATTTGGATACTGAATATCCAAGTTTTCTTTTTCTATTAAATCTATAGAAGCAGGTTTTTCATGTGTATTGAACCCAGAATCATCAGGGTCCGATTCTTCATTTACCACAGATTGTACCAATCTGTTCACATAATCATTTGCTAAACGGTGATAAGCAGCAGCAACTGAAGATGCACGAGCACTTGCAAGCTGACCTGACATGCGGAGACTCCGTGGATTACTACCGTCTCCAATAAAATCCTCCTTAGGTGGTGAATCTGTGGATTCCAGCGGCGGAGTCGTTCGGCTGGGAGAGATGGGGTGGTATGCAGTTGGTTCACCGGGGCCTAGGGTTAGAAGGAAAATAGAAATAAGAAAAGTAATAATCCGGTGTATTAGGCTCTAGTATATTTAGTGCATTTTAAATGATGTGTCAAGTTTTTATTGAATGCTGTAAAACGCCAGTTCTACAGATGGTCCGAATTACTCTTTGTTATTTTTGAATTTTTTTTTAAAATTATGTAGCTTCTAAAATTACTTGTAATTGATTATTATTAATTTTTGATTAAGTGTTGATTTTAAAAATCACATTATTATTGATTAAAAAAAATATATAACTTTTAAAATTACTCATATATAGAGACAGTAGACATTTTGGCTATTACAAAATTTTCTCAAGTTCAATAAAATTTTCGTTTTGGGTTTTTTTTTTTTTTTTTTACAATTTTTTTTTAATAAAAAGGAATAATTTTCCAAAAAAAAAAAGAAGTTAACTCCAAAAATCACCGACAATGTGGAACAAAGCTCGAACAGCCCCGACATCTCAGAAAGAAAAAATTGATAATCATTCTGAGATTATTAGGATTTCGTTGAATTTTCTGGATATACGCCTGTCGTAGTTCCACGTAACCACCAAAGCAATTCAAGCAAAAGACCAGAATAGCCGAAAAGGAGATTCATCCTCCAAAGCACCGAAGAAATGAGACGGTGAACGCCAGCTACAACGACACGATCGAGAATGGCAACGACGATTCAGTCCGATATTCGTTGGGCTCTGCACATGGCATCATCGACCTTCCGTTCTCTCAGCCCCAACCTCATCCTCTCACGCGCCGCCGCGCGTCGAGCCCTGCCGTATTATTCCTCCTCCTCCTCCCCGACGGCTACAACGAAGTCGTCGCTCATCTTGAGAGCTTTCTCCTCCGCGGACTCCGCGAGCGACGTCGTTCTGAAGGTTCCGGAAAAGCCGTCCATGTGCACCGCCGACGAGCTTCATTATGTCTCTGTGTCCAGCTGCGATTGGAGGCTCGCCCTCTGGCGCTACCATCCATCCCCTCAGGTTCCTCACATTACGTTTTTTTTTTTTTTTTAGTTAGTTTTTCAAATAACGTTTTTGGCTCTTTTTTTTTTTTTTTTTTTCAATTATCCTAAATATTACTGTGATTAATAGTGTTCTGTTGCCATTATGTTAATTGTTTAATGTGTTTATATATAGGCGCCTCCGAGGAATCATCCACTGTTGCTGTTGTCTGGGGTGGGAACTAACGCCGTTGGATACGATCTCTCTCCTGAGGTAATTTTTATTTTTTTTAACCCTCCTCTTCCTTAAATTTGTATATCTTGGTGTGATTATTGTAATGTGAAATTCCTAAAGCATTACATTTGCGTGTGTGATTTTTTTTTTTTTTTTTTTACCCAAGCTTATGATGGTATGTTATTTGCATTTAATTTGCTTGTGCAGTAATGATATCAAGTAAATGGGGGCAGCAATAAATAGTATGATTTTAGATTGCATAGAATGTTAGGAAATAATGCATGTGACCAACCCAAATCAATCGATGAAGATTTACAGAGCTGGTCCCAATTTAATTGGACTAAGACTTAATTGAGTTGAGTTGGGTTGAGAGGGTGCTTGAAAATGTGTGAACTAAACTAGTAAAATGTGCATCAGAATCTAAAATGTTTTAGGGTATGCAGGCCACTAGGATTAATTAGAAACATATTAAAATAGTAATATTAATAAATCTTAACTAGAACTAGGGAATGGAAGAGGTTGATTCCCAGGAAAGTGGGGATACCCAAATTGACTCTTTTTTGAAACTATCATACACGAGGAGGGAGAGACTGGCTAGAAAGGTCATTGCTTATCTAGTTATGGTAGAATGTGAATTATAAAACTGCAATAAGAGTATCCTCTCCTTCTTGACGTGTAAGAGAAAGCTGTATAAAATGACATATAATGCTAGCAGTGGTTTACCCAACTCAATAAGGCTGCAATTCCAGTTGTAGACAGCATGTAGCTCCATTAAGAGCCATGCCCTCTGTTAAGTCCATGGGAGTTGAGTTTCCCCCACCCATAGCTACATTCTTTTCTTTTTTAAGTAAACGAAATATCATTAAAAGCACAAAAGGCGCAACCCAAGTATACTGTGAGTATACAAGTGAAATACCTAGCCAGAAATAGAAAACAAATTGAAAATCAAGAAAACTAAGCAAATTAAGATTTAAGGTAGGTGTCCAATGGTAAAGAGTTTTGAAGAAGAAAGACTTTAGTTATACCATTGTCCCCTTGTATCTTCAAATCATCTATCATTTATTCCCTCCAAAGACACCAAAAGGCAGGACAAAACCAACTTCCACATAGCTGCACATCGAGGAGTACCTCCCAACCCTCTCCAACAAGCGAAAATGTCTACTACTCTTCTAGGTATAACCCAAATTACCCAAGACGACTGAAGATAGCACTCCGCAATGCACTAGTGATCTTGCAATCTAGAAGAAGATGATCCACAATCTCCCACTCTTTTTGCACATACAATACCGGTCAATCACAATAACACGTCGTTTTCTTTAGTTATCCATGGTGAGGATCTTCCCTAGGGTGTCCACTTCTTCGGGTTGGACTTGGTTGAATCAACTTGGACCTTTTTCACTCATTTTGTCATCAATTTGTCTCATCTCTATGTTCTTACGGATGGGTTTGCCTGTTTCCTTGTATTCTTACTCATCAAAACTTCTCTTTATGTCACTTATTTTTTTTTTTAATTTCCAATTACTAGGACTTTGTTGGTTGGGTTCCCTCAAGTATGCTGTGTTAATTGTTATGTCATTTTCTGCTCAATCAGACTTTATACTTGACCTTTCTTGTTTGCTACATCTTTTATCTATACCACATCATTGCAGTCTCACTAATGTATGAGATTTTCCAGTCTTCATTTGCTCGATACATGTCAGGCCAAGGTTTTGACACATGGATCCTTGAAGTTCGTGGTGCTGGGTTGAGTGTGCAGGGATCAAAGTCTAAAGAAATTAAGCAGTCTGCCTATGAAAGATCTGAGCAGATGGAAGCTGCTTCGAGGAGTGCAACTAATGGAGCTTTTCCTGTGGAAGTGCAGTCAACCATTCCTGGTGCCTTGGAAGAATCTGAAACGTTTGCTGTCAAAGGAGAAGAATCTGAGAGTATAGCTGTTGAAGGAGACATGATGGGGATAGCAATAGTGTGGGACGAATCAAGACTAGTGATGAAGTTGACAGAAACCTTTATGCGTTTGTCAGAAAGACTCTCTGGTTTTCTCAGTGAAGGTCAGTCCAAGATCATGTATGCTAAATTTTTTGACCAGATATCAAAGCTTTTGGTGGATTCTCAATTATCTGAACGATTTAATGAGATAAGGGAAAAACTATCAAATTTGTTGGAAACAAGGCAAAATTCCAGTATTACTAACCAAATCTGGGATCTTAGTCAAAGAATTGTTACTATCATTGAAGAGGGTCAACGATCGGTTTCACCTCCGTTGTTTGACTTGCAAGAGCGTCTCGCTTCAACGATAGAGGACTTTCAGAAACAACTTGACTTGATAGTGAAATATGACTGGGATTTTGATCATTACTTGGAAGAGGATGTTCCAGCTGCGGTGAGGTGACACTTGTCTTGCTGGAAAGCTATAATAAAAATCTAAGCATGCCTACCCTTGACATGATGAACTAACAGTCTTCAATTTTGTCAATATAGATGGAATATATAATAGAAGAAAGCAGGCCAAAGGATGGTAAGTTGCTTGCAATTGGACACTCCATGGGTGGTATCTTGCTTTATGCAACTCTGTCACGATGCGGTATGGTTCCATCCCTTGTAGTGCATCATGTTACCACTATATTTACCTGCTGACAGGCTAGAGATTTTTAATGCGGTCAGTAAGTAAGCTGTTCACTGTATCTCATGGCTTGCTCTAATGGAGTGCCCTTATACTATGTGTGTCATAATCTTAAACTATTCACACCCGAGATTTTTACCTCTTTTTTGCTTGTATAGTTAGCAACGTCCTCTTTTTATTTTTTGGTTTAATTTGGAACTAATAGGGCTAGGTATCAACATGTGCGGTGTTGAAAAGCCCATTTCTGACTTCCGATCCGATAAGGGGTTGGAAGGCGAAATCGACCTCGACTCTGCCTCCACCTTTTGAGAATTCTAAGCCAAGCCGCCACCGACAATGTTGGCTCGGAAGTCGGTGGCTGATCTAGCGGCCATTGTGGCCGCTACACAGAGATGAGGAAGGGAGAAGGGGTGGGGGGGAGACTGAGGCAACTGCCTCTTTCTTCTTCTTCTCAAGCATATTGGCAAAGGAGGTGATTGGGGTTACTAAAGGGTATTTATGTGTGTTTATGTGATGGTTGGGTCAGGCTAGAAATCTCACCACCCATATTTCAACTTTCAAGCCAACTTTGGTTGGAAGTCAAAAACAAAAATATTCTGACATCTGACCCGCCCTTGTCAGAAGCCAACTCAGCTGGTCGGGGTGGGTCGGGTTTTCAGGTTTTTGATCACCCCTAGAGATTAAAACTTGTAGTTAGCAAGGTTAATGTCCAAAAGTTGATATGAATGTAATGCCCATTGTTTCAATCGAAGAATAAACTCCGATTGAGTATATATGCTTAACAAATAAGACTTCTATTTCTGCTGTTTGAAAAGGTTTTAATTATGGTGATTGTAGTCACATCAGGAGAGATCTTAGTTTGTCTGTTCTCAATTTGGTTGCGTTTTATCACTGTGAAATTTCAAAAGTAATGGTTCTAGTTGTGTCCAATGCTAGTTCTTGTGCAAAGACTTGGACATGTGGCATGTTACTGTTGTGATGAAATTGCTTACTATTTGTTACTGAAACTCGGCACTTATAGCGTGGTGTGAAATCACCATTTTTATTTGTTCATAGGCTTTATTGTTTCTGTTGTTTTATGGAATATAATACTTTGCTTATTAGTGCAATATGGCCATTCTCTCAATGTAGTGTGGTCTAAGCATGTTCACTAGTTGATGAAGATTTTTTAAAAATTGAAGAACAAATCGCACTAGATTATATGGAGGAATTCTAGAAAAAGAAGGTTAAGAGAGGAGGCTGTTTGAATGGGTTCCAAAACCGTTTGAATGGAGCTCATGCGGGAGGGAAGTGAGAGAGTATCGTTAGAAGATCATGAATAGGTCGTTCGAATGCTAGGTTATCGATCTAATGATACTTTATGTAATGACCCAAGGAAAACGCTAGTTACATCTGCACTATCACTCGAAAATGATTACTCAAGTTATAATCGGAGCTCTCAAGAATCACTTATAAAACACAGTCTCACCTAGTAAGGAACAAATGTGGAACTTAACACTTATGAGCTCCTTTATAATCCGTCCACTCCATGCGAACAATTCATCTTCTCAATGTGGGACTATCTTTTTGGGTTGTCACACTTCGAGTTCCATTGAATAGAGCTTCGGGCTTAGAAGTACTGACGCATTTTGAACGCCACTTTGAATTCGTATGTGGATCTGATGGCAGCTGGGTTTTTTTCTTGTTATTATTGCTATGTTCATTACATTTTTAAGGGGTTGTTATGTCTTTTAATGTTATTAGGCTTAGGGTTTTGCGTTGTAATTTACTTCAAGGCATGTTTCACACTTCATAATTATCATTAGTGTTTTTCTTAATAAAATTATTCAAAGAGAATTTCTCTTTCTTCGTGGTGGATTCCAAATTATCAAGGGTTTAATGTGTTTAGACCTTCACCCCTAGACCTTTCACCAGGAAGAAAGAGAAATTATTTTTGAATAATTTTATTGAAAAGACGACTAATGATAATTATGAAGTGTGAAACATGCCTTTGAATAGGCTACAACCCGAAACCTTAAGCCTAGTAACATTAAAAGATTAAAAAATAACCCTTAAAAATGTAATAAACATAGCAAAAATAATGAGAAAAAGACCCAGCCACTGTTAGATCTACATTTGCATTTGAAGTGGCATTCAAATGTCCATCCAATGGAGTTCCTGGGCACTTTCAAAAGTACTCCGTTCAAAGCACTGTTTGAATACCACTTCAAATGAGAATGTAGATCTATTATAAAACGTTACAAATATGAGAGCATTGTTTGTTCCCCTAGAAAAGTATTTAGAAGGTTAAGGCCCTTTCTCGCATTGCTTTCTTCTTATGGACAGCAACAAAGGGTAGAATCCTCAAGGTTGACAATCTTAGAAGGCGGGGTTTCTCTCTTGTTAACTGGTATTGCCTTTGCAAAAAGAGGGAGGAGGCTGTAGTTCACCTTTCTCATTCATTGCGAATACGCTAGAGATCTCTAGCTCTTGGTTCTCAACTTATTCGGGGTTTCATGGGCAGGCCTGGCAACATCCTAGAGCTGCTTTATTGTTGGAAGAGGCAATTTGAAAGGTTATTTATGCTTTATTAATGTGGAGCATATGGAAAGAAAGGAACCAGTGTCTCTTTGAGGACTGCGAGTCCAACATGCTTTCTCTAAATCCTCATTTCTTAGATCTCTTTTGGATTGGGTTGTTATATTGTATATGTTCCTAACTTTTCCTCATCAGATCTGGCAGATCTGATTAATTTTTTATGTTATAGAAGCCTATAGGTGATTGCCTCTCTTGTATACTATTCGTGTTCGAGGGCTCTGCCATTTTCTTGCAATAAAATTAATATTTGTTTAAAAAAAAAGAAAGAAAGTAGATCTAGTGGTGTTTAGAGTTTTTTTTTCCTCATTATTTTTTATGTTTGTTATAATTTTAAGGATTATTTTGTCATTTAATGTTATTAGGCTTAGGGTTCTGGGTTGTTGCCTATTCAAAGGTATGTTTTGGACTTCCTAATTATTAGTTGCCTTTTCAATAAAATTATTCAAAAAGGATTTCTCTTTCTTCCTAGTGAATTCTGGTACCAAGGATTGAACGTGCTTAGCCCTTAATCTCTACACTTTTCACTGCATCAAAAAAATTAATTCTATAAGTTTACAGAAACGACCAGCCATTATTATGATAGTTTCAGGTTTTATACTTTATTTAAATTTTCATATTTTATTTAAACTGTATGAGTATATATATATATATAATAAATCAGTTCTTTTGTTTTGTAAAGAAAAAAGCATCCTATTGATGCATTCATTTAAGTACTAGATTGCAAATGCAAACAAAAAAAGTCTCTTTGGGATCAAACTATCAACTATCTTAAGAAATGTTCAGCTCAAGTTCTTTACCGCATGATAATGTTGGAAAAAGTCAGTTCAATGCAGACATGCAATTCGGTAGTTTGTAACTCAAGAATAATGCTTTTGGATTAGGAAATTAGCAAAATAATAATGACAGAGAATCATGAAATAACTTGTCCAAAACAAAAAAGAGGATCACAAAGACAGATGCATGTAATGAAATTGTTCAACAAAGGACACCAGGCACACTTTGATACAGCATACATCAGTGCACATACTCATAACACGCCTCAAACAACTGACTTGAAGGGGTAAATGTTCACTATGCCCCGGTACTTCCTAATTATTAGTTGCCTTTTCAATAAAATTATTCAAAAAGGATTTCACTTTCTTCCTAGTGAATTCTGGTACCAAGGATTGAACGTGCTTAGCCCTTAATCTCTACACTTTTCACTGCATCAAAGAAATTAATTCTATAAGTTTACAGAAACAACCAGCCATTATTATGATAGTTTCAGGTTTTATACTTTATTTAAGTTTTCATATTTTATATAAACTATATATATATAGAATAAATCAGTTCTTTTGTTTTGTAAAGAAAAAAGCATCCTATTGATGCATTCATTTATTTTATCTCGTTAAGCTTTTGAAGGAAGAGACTCCAGATTCGCGGCTATAGTAACTTTGGCATCATCCCTTGACTACACGTCTTCAAAATCAACTCTCAAATTGCTCTTACCACTTGTAAGTGGATGTAAAATCATTGGATCATCTCTATGTTTGGCTCAAGGACTGTCTAATTCAAATTTTGCAGAATACCCTTTGTTTATAAACTAATATCAAGGCACTTGTCATACAGGCAGATCCTGCACAGGCTCTTAATGTACCTGTTGTTCCTTTAGGGGCGCTACTGGCAGCAGCTTATCCTCTTTCATCTCGACCTCCTTATGTCTTGTCTTGGCTTAATTATCTGATTTCAGCGGAGGACATGATGCATCCAGAGTTGTTAGAAAAGCTCATCTTGAACAACTTTTGTAAGTTTTCCCTGTTGACGTAATATATAAAATTACACTCATACAGTCTTCCCAGTCTCAATTGTTTTTATGGCCACGTGAACATGGGCATGCATATTCGTGTATGTTCTGTGTAAATGATTTTTGAATCGTCATCACAGTTTTAGTGAGGACAGAGTTTTCTCTGTTGAGGTTAATTATAAACCCTATGGTATGTCTTATTCATAATCTGGATTTGTAACGGATAAAGTGGAAGATTAAGTTTACTTTTTGTAGATAGCTTGTGGTCGTCTTCCCCAGGAGTCACTCCTATTCTCCCACGCCCAATACCTATGAATTAAATTTGAAAATGAAGAGAAATGAACATTGTCGTGCCATTTATAAAAGTGAAGTAGATATTCGGATTGCACCAGTTATTGTGATATAGCCAACTATGGACTTTTTGTGTAGAGTGAACTGACGAGAATACATCACATAGGAGCATTAGGTTTTGTTTGGCTTTATTTGTGGGGTTGGAGAAGGGGACTGTTTTTTTCTTTGGTAACTTACACTATAGTGTACAAGATTTGATTGTTGAGTACAGTGATTAGGAATCCACGAGTGTTTTATCCCCATGATAATGAGAAACATGTGGATTAGTAGTGTTGTTTGGTTATGTAATTTATTTAATTGGACAAGAAACTTTATTAAGCCACATAAGACTGATAGAACAAGAATACTTTGGCTATTAAACCGTGCTCATCTATGTGAGTTCTCATTGATATATATAGAAGGATACAAGAGAGTTTGAATAACAATACATGACTGCATCTGATTCCTATACAATAGGATTAGAATTCTTATCTAACTTATCTCTTATCTATCTATCATAGAGTTTGAATTCTAATATAACTGAACCTTATCTAGCTTAACACTAGAGTTTGAGTAGGAGTTGATTTCCTAGGTAGTATCCTTAATACCCTCCCGCAAGATCAACGGGGAAGATCGCACGTTGAGCTTGTAACATAAGTGCTGAAAACGTTGGGAGACTAGTGGTTTAGTAAGAACATCAGCAAGTTGATCCGAACTAGGAATGAACCGGATTTCCAAGGATTTATCAGCGACCCGATCGCGAACAAAGTGAAAATCGATCTCCACATGCTTTGTACAAGCATGAAAAACCGGATTAACCGACATGTATGTAGCCCCAATATTATCACACCATAGAGTAGGTGGAGAACGTAAACCGATTCCAAGTTCTTGAAGTAAAGCACGAATCCATAGGAGTTCGGCAGTAGTGTTTGCAACTGCTTTATACTCTGCTTCTGTTGAGGACCTAGAGACTGTAGGTTGTTTGCGTGAGCTCCAAGACACCAAGTTAGAACCAAGAAAAACACAATATGCTCCCGTGGAGCGTCGATCATCTGGACATCCAGCCCAGTCAGCATCCGAGTATGCTTGCAACTGAAGAGAAGAAGTACGGCTAATAAGAAGTCCATGAGAAATTGTGTGTTTCAAGTACCGAAGGATTCTTTTCACTGCTTGCCAATGAGGTTGAAGAGGACGGTGCATAAACTGGCACACTCGATTTACTGCAAACCCTAAATCTGGTCTGGTGAGAGAGAGATACTGTAATGACCCTACAGTGCTCCGGTATAGGTGGATCTTCCATTGGATCACCAGAGAAAGCAGAGAGACTTGAAGAAGACGCCATTGGAGAAGAGATAGGCTTGGCTTCATGCATATTTGTTTTCTTCAAGAGATCCAATATATATCGTTTCTGAGATAGAAGAAGACCCCGCTTCAACTCTATTGACTTCAACACCTAAAAAATAGTGAAGATCACCTAATTCTTTTACGGCAAAATCAACACTGAGAAGCTTCAAAAGTTCTGTAATTGCAGCTGGATCTGATGCTGTGATTATTATGTCATCGACATAAATTAGAAGAAAAATAGTTACTGTCTTGGTGCGATAAATGAATAGAGAGGTGTCAGCCTTAGAACCCACAAAACCAATCTGAAGTAACTTATTGCTGAGGCGAGAAACCAAGCTCGGGAGCTTGTTTTAAGCCATAAATCGCCTTCTGAAGCTTGCACACATGATTAGGAAAGCTGGGATGAAGAAAACCAGGTGGTTGTACCATGTATACGTCCTCGGATAGAAAACCATGCAAGAATGCATTCTGAATATCAATCTGCTTGAGTGACCAACCTGCTGAAAAGGCAAGAGAAAGAACTGTCCGAATGGTTGTAGGCTTGACAACAGGACTATAGGTCTCTCCAAAATCAACACCGGCCTGTTGATGAAAGCCCTTAGCAACTAGACGTGCTTTATGACGTTCGATGGACCCATCAGCTTTCCGCTTAAGCTTGAATACCCACTTAAGTTTGAGTAGGAGTTGATTTCCTAGGTAGTATCCTTAATAAAGACAGACTACTCATTAGGTGAAGGATTCTGAGAGGTTGTGAGACATGTCCATCAATGAAGCATTGGTGAAATGAGATTGCAACGATGCATGGGGGTTGGGGGTACTAAAAAAAGATTTGATTTAATTGTATCTGTAGTTATATAGATATAACCCGCTAGCAGGCAAGACGAAGGAAAGTTATTTGGGTATTTGGAACCTGCAAAAATTATTCATGGACTTATCAAAAAAAAGAAAAGAAAAAAAAATTCATGTACTTCCACCATATAAACCAAGACGGTTGGTTGAGCCTAAAGCGCGTAGCAAAGACAGGGTAAGGTTGAGGGTGTTTGCCATATAAGGGAATTCATAATGGCTTATGGTTAATAGAAGGAATGATTTTTAAGAGTTTGCCTAAGGCATCAACCGATTATTTCAGTTGGAGTTGTATGTCTAAGCAGTTAACACATTGTCCTTGGTTTCAGCTTATCCAGCATTTCTTGACCCTTGCTTCTGCAGTTATTTAGTTGGATAAGAGTGGAATTTTTGCATATGGAATGGTGGTTCTTTCTTTTAGAAATCACTCATCCATGTAGATTAAGTGTAAAGTTCCCTCTAATTCTACTTAAAGTTAAACTTCTTATTCTGTACCTTTTGTCTTGAAATAATATTGTTAGACCATGGGTGGCGCCTACAACATGCTGCCAATCAGCAGGCCACATCAATGGTTCCATCATATGCACGATATCGTACCTTGAATGTCTACTGACAGATGTAACCTCCGATTACAACTGGCAGGTACCATACCTGCTAACCTTATCTTGCAGCTAACTACAGCCTTCGAGAGGTGGGTTACGTGATAGGAGTGGCACATTTTCCTACAAGGATCATATACACAAAATCAATGTCCCTGTCTTAGCACTCGCTGGTGACCGGGATTTTATATGCCCACCTGAAGCTGTGGAGGGTATGTTTAAATTAAAGATGATCTGTGTATCTATTCCTGTTTGATATTAATATTCCATGCTTCATGCTTATGATTATGTATTCTTGCTTATGATGATTTGGACCGACCAGAAACTGTTAAGCTGATTCCTCAGCACCTGGCTACCTATAAAGTGTTTGGAGAACCTGGAGGTCCACATTATGCCCACTATGATTTGGTGGGAGGACGATTGGTGTGGATTCTATGTTCTTTCTATTTTTATTTTTATTTTTTAACTTTTTTGGAGGGGAACTAATATGAAAATAATCGCATAAGTTGACACCTCTTTCAATTATTTTTCCGCTTTTTATAATGCAGGCAATGGAGCAGGTTTATCCCTGTATAATCCAATTTCTTAGTCGTCATGACTCAACATGATTGTCTGGGCAATGGAACTTCACGGCACTGAGTGAGTTTGATTTCCA